>SNQJ01S0190622.1:0-18077 GCA_010110895.2 Picea sitchensis | reverse complement strand
CAGCTAACTATTTGACTATGACACTTGTATGAAAACATAATATTTTATATTGATTTCAGGAGGAAAAATGGAACAGCCATGTTAAAATCAGCTGACCATGACTCCATGAGTGGGGAACATGTTGGAACTACCTCTGGGATGATTGTTACAAGTGGAAAATCAGAGATTTGTCCATTGGAAACCCCTGAAAAATAAGGATTTAGAAAGCTGCGAAAATTCCCAAGGGGGAAAAAAAAAACCTAGGCAAAAAAGATTTGTTTGGTTAAGTAGCATATGCAAGGAGGCAGGACGTTGCCTAGTATGATGGGGAAAAGAAAGAGGACTGATATTCTTGGTGTTATGAACATTATTGATTGGGTGTGAGGTAGGAGAAGTCTATTGAAACTGAAGGACATTTCGAAGGAGGAGATTCCAAGTTTGCCCTCATGGGTTCATGGTCAGGCTTGGGGGTGAATCGGGTAACTAGTTTGGTTTCCCTATTATACGATTGGGAGGAACATGGTTGTTCCCTTTGTCGTCCCGCAGATCATTCAAGATATGTAATTTCCTCCCTCCTCTGTTGAATGGATATGTCTAATTGATGTAATGTATCTGTTGGGTGATTATATCTAATTACTGTGATGCAACTATTTGAATGATCATGTCTATTTGTTGTAATGGATCTGTGTGAAGGGGCATATATATATTGTTGTAATATGTCTTCTTGAATGTTTACATCTGACTGCTGAAATGTATTTGTTACAGAAGGTAAAATATTTTTGTGGATGTAATCTGTGTGTTGGTGGGAAGTTTGTGATAGACATTTCAACTCTAGAATTGTCCCTCCTGTAATCAGAATTCTAGATGAAAGCACCTATAATTATATTTATATAACTGAATATGTAATGGAATATATTAACGTCAATGGGGCATTTTCCTTTCTGTAATTAAATTTCTAGAAAACCAAACATAGATCCTATGGAACATCGGTATATGTTTATAAACTAATATGGGAATGAAATTTATATATTTGTATATACATAGAGGTACAGATCTATTTATGGTTGGTGTCTTGTATAATCAATATTGACTAAAGGAGAATCTAGTGAATATAATAGAAATTACTTTACACAGAAAATTGTTGTCCTATTGTACTAGTAGCCATTGTCAATAGAAATTCAAACATTTATGAGTAAAGGAAATACCCCATTGGAGAGTCTGGAGACCCCTCCTAGATCTCACCATAGTACCAAACCCTTTTTATAGATTATACGCATATCAACTCATAAATTTAGTCTTTCGGAATCCTGTTAGGTGAAACGGTTATTTAACCCCTTTTTTATATACTGTCTCACAAAATGAAAGTAATAACACCAATAAAACGGACAAAAATTTTAGGAAGTCGTGAAAAAAATATATATATGCAGAATTTCACAGCAGCAGTCAAGTATACTTTTTCTTTTCGTTTGACATAAATACTATCATAGATTTCAAAGGAAATATATTGCACCTCATAGAGTGTCTTTGTGCATAGGATTACTTCTATAAATAATTATAACCCATACATCAACGACAAAGTTCACAAACTTTAAAAAACCCCACTTTGTCTAGTTAACCTAAGACATGTGCCAGTCAACACCTTCGTGATAGGAAATCATATAGTTTTCAAACATGCACAGAAGTACGATAGAGCAAGAACAAAAATAATTGGATTCATCTCGGATTGAATTAAGTAGTAAGTCCTTTTAATTATGAGTTCAGTCTGAAATATTACAGCTGTAATATAAATGTTTATACACCTAGCATGTCCTATTTGCCAGGAATGTACAAAGTTAAAAGGATTATAGTGAAGCTACATGAGATAAATATCTAAAAATTATATTACTCTGATGGTAATAGAATGTAAATCGTATTTACTTCTTTAATTCTCAAGTTATAACATCCAATTGAGCCTTTCGGGCAAATCCTTAGTTTCAAAATCGACCCTCATTTGGGCCGTAAAATTTAACAACAAAATTAACACAGCTTGAATGACCTCTAGCACAGAGAGTAAATCCTTTAGGGTTGAGTCGCCTAGATTTCTGGAGGAAGGCATTACAGAACGCATTTACCTTTCATGTGGATAACAGTGGCAGTCCACCTTGTAGCCACGTAGCCGAAACCCTGTACACATTTTGACATAGTCATTATAATCCGTTCAATCAGAAAGGAAAGGATTTGATAAAATGGAATTTACAACTGAAGAAAATACTTAACTTCAGGTGGGAAAACCCGAACTCTTCCCTGCTGGGACCATCATGTATTCATCCAGACCCGAAGGGGTGGAGGAAGCCAAACCTCTCTGATGGGTTCCCTTGCAAAACAAAGGGTCCATCATTAATAACAAGAATCCGAGAATAATCAAGTAACAATATAGAAATAAATAATGAAGTACAGTATATATATATATATATAAGCCACATAATAAAGTAAACACCCGAGTTTAGGTCAAAGGGGGAAATGTACAAAACCATTATTCTATCTATTACATTACAAAGGAAATTTAAGGAACCTGTAGAAAACAACACAATGACAAAACTCCAGTATACATGCCTTCGCACACCTCTATATTATAAATAAGTGGCCGCGAAGAAAACAACCTGAATACTCTTTAGCCCCAACTATGGTCCGAGTCTTACAAAATGGTTAACATGACTGATATCCATTCGGGAGACTCCTATTCAAAGAGATTTCAATCTTAAGAACTCGTCAATAAGTTTTGGGAGTAGGAAAAGGGGGAAAAGGAAAAATCCTTGTCTGTGTATGCAATCAAGACAAATAAAAACAACTACGTATCAAAGGGGAAAAAGAACATTTAGGGTAGAGGGAGGTGATAAGGGCCTATGGGTAGATTACCCCTCGTGCAAAACGCGTCTAAGAAAATCATGAGAATAGTCAAAATAAAACTGTAACACAAGGGATTATAGTGTGAAACAACTATTGAATGAATATGAAAAATAAGACTGACACTTATCGATGGCATTACAGTCAGAAGGCCCTCCTTACCCCAAAAACCTCATGAAGTAAAACCAAAAAGAAACATTACGAAAACATTGAACCCTTTGCGAACTAGGCTGAATAGTGTGTAAATGAGCATGGGCTACTACCCTAAACAGGAAAAAAACTATGCATATTGAATGTAGTGGGTATGACAAGAAGTGGGCCATGTTCTTTGAGCGAGATGGAATGTTTGGATTGAATAAGGGTACAAAGTTGGCCCTCGTCCCTCACCCACCTCCTTTAACGGTCAGTCAGAGAATTTATTTCCAACTGTCAACGCCTCCAATCACATTTACGAGGATTCAACCTAGGTCTATTCAAAACCTATGTTTCATATTTATTAATCTCTAGTCGATACTAGTCCAACTAGTGTCGGGGCATAGACTAGATAGGTCTAGTAAAGTTCCTTTAACTTCCATCTTGGGGCTCGTATCTAGACTAGTAAGTTAGTGGTCTATGTGGCGAAGGAAAGTATCTCAAACAAACGAAGGATTAATGAAAATAAAGATATCAATCCCGTAACATCTATTTAAGCAGCCCAAAATGTTAAATCCAACAATAAACAACGAGTTCGATTATTGGGATATGGTTTTAAAGGTTGTGTCAGGTTATTGAAGTTAGGCATGCACACGCATATGGAATTATGAAATTAAGGAGGGGCTAGAAACCTAAACCCTAATCCTATGTCCATTCCCCTACCATTACAAATGTTAAAACCCTTAACCTCTTACAAAAGCCTAGTATAACTTAAAGAAGGATTGAAGAGTAAACAATTGACTTCGATTTGGTAATTGCTAGAAAAATAATTTGAACATGAGAATCACAAGTACCCAAGGATATTCCTCTTTATTATAAATCCATCTCTTACAAGTTTAGAATTATTGCCCCTTGGAAGATTTTTTTTTTTTTTATGATTATTTTGAGGTCTATTACACAAGTGATATCCTTTCTCCAGCATACTTCACAATGTCCTGCCTCCTCCCATATGTTGTATATCAAAAAGAATCTTGTGCCTAGGTCTTTCTCCCCCTTTGGGAATTTTCACAGCTTTACAAATCCCTGATTTTCAGGGGCTGCTAGTGGTCAAATTCTTCATTTTCCACTTGTAAAATTCAACCCTGAGGTAGTTCAAGTCTGTTACCCACTCATGGAGTCACGGTCAGCTGATTTCAACCTGGCTATTATGTTTGTCCTTGGACAATTAATATTAAAAAGATTTGTCTTTTACATGTGTCATTGTCAGAGAGTTGGTTGGGCAAATCAAATTGTTGCCCAACAGTCACAATAATTAATTACAATTAATCAAATTCCAAATTCGGAATTGCCATAAATGTCAATCATTTTCCAAATACGAATTTGCCAAAAACGAAAATAAATTCCCAAGTGCATACAAACTTTAATATTTTTTTTTTTTTTGGGGGGGGATATTACACTTTTTATAATCACTACATATGGGATGGATGATGATCTATCAAGAGTATAGGTGACGTGATTGGTTAATGTAAATCCAAAGTTGTTTCAATGTTGGGATGATAATCCACCTAAGAAGTGTGTTGGGTCATTTTTGGAAGATACTTGGACATTAGTCCAAAGGTTAGGAGATTAAAGGAGGTTATTATGGTCTAATGATAGTGTCGTCAATGATTTTTCTATAGTTGATACTTGCAAACATTTTCAAATCCCCTTCTATGGCATAGACAAAAGAAATAATTGGCTTACAGAGTCAATATTCATTGGAGAACTGTTGGAATAACAACATGTGAGTGGATCTTGTAACCCCGTATCAAATAGGTTAGGGTCACAAAATGTGGAGGGTGGGAGGGAACGAAAAACATCATAGATCTCTAAAAACTAAATAGGATCCTATCAACCTACTTATGGGATAAAAGATAATGCTTAATGAGAATTTGGAGATGGACCTAGTGCTAGTAGGTATATTCCCACGTAGAATAATGACCAATGAAACATTGAAGGTATGGAAAAAATATAACTTCAAGGCCATTTCAAGTTACACCGATTGAACATTAAATTTGGTAAGAGGGTGGATGTTTTTTAATTTCTTGATTATGGAGGTTGAAAAAACACTTCACAAAAGGTGAAAGTGGGGAGCACAACCACTCTTTCTCAAAAAGTGGCAATTCGATTTTGATGAAAGATAAACTCATTTGGTTATCCTCCTAGTTTGGGTAAGACTTCCAAGGCTCCCTCAACTTAGATGGTGAGGTGAAGTATTCGATGAAATAAATAATTCCCTCGTCATTTTTTATGAATCTTGTTTGTCTTATCATGAGTCAGGGTATCTTGGTTTGGCACATATACTTGTGGGTATGCATATAAGAAAAAGGATAACATAAACTAGGGAAATAAGGAGAGGTTTTTACCATTTTCACTTGACTATATATTATGAAGGAATCCCCTTTAGGTGTAGATAATTCCATATTTATGGACACCTATAAGATAAATTCCCATATACAAACTATAGGAAGATCTAATATCAAAATAAGAAACCTAGACATGGGGAGGATCATCTAAAGAGAATGGATCAAAATTCTATGTTAATGGATATTTTGAGGATAATTTATTCTTAACGTAGGGAAATATCCCTTCATAAACATGAGGGACAGTTTCATGATGGTAGGTCCCAATCAGACCTACTGTCATTTCATATGACAGTCTCCACTAGTATGTGGGCCCAATTTTCACTAACTCTATGAATTACTCTCTTAAGAGACACGAGTTACCAGAATTAGACTAAATCCTAAATGAAAATCTATACTAACATGTTGATGCAATCCTATTTTTATGTGAAACTACATTCTTATTCTAACAAATTTAAAATAAGTGATTATAGGTATATAATTCAATTTGAAAAATAGATATAGTTCTTGTTTTACATAATTAAATCATACTAGAATACACATTCACATACAGATTACCATGGGTATGTTCTTGTTACTAGGATCATAACTCATTCATAATCATCTTCTACAAATGACAATTCGCAGTAGTGACGAACTAAAAACATTTGAAAAAAATAATAAACAATAGTGCACCATTATATGAACAAATCATGTTTTTTCTTGCCATTAGTTTTATCTAAAGAAATAGTTCATATGAGAAAAAAAATAACAAGCAAAGATTTTTATCATCCACTTTCAACCTTGATAAATAGTTATACATGACTCAAATTTGGTTCTCCATCCCCCCCTCCCTTATCTCCTTACATTAGACTTCATTTTATTAATTAAGAAATATTGTTAGATTTCCATAATTATGGAGCTTTATAGCTACTAATGTTACAACTACCCCCTTTTCCCATCCCTTTTACATTTTTAGTTTTTCCCTTATATAAGAATAGAGAATAATATTCACATAATATTCCTTCCTACTTTGACCTCCTGAGGAAGGTGAGAAACTAAATCTTTGGCAATGAAGGGAATCATATTTGAAAAATTGGTCCAAATGAAAACCAAATATAGGAAAACATATTTATTGATCCTAGGTGAATTGCATCTTCTTGGTGATCCAGGTGGATATTGGTGGCCACCCACCTATTCCAATTGGCTTCTCTTGACAATTTTTAGTTCAACACATTTATCTGTAATGATGAAATTTCTTTGTAATTGTGGTTCGGGGTTATCCTGAAGCCCTACACAACATCCAGGTGGATATTGGTGGCCACCCACCTATTCCAAATGGCTTATTTTGGATTTTTTCATGTTAGTACATATTTTTGTACTTCCAGGGTCATTTTGGGGCCCTAAAAAATGTTTTTTTGGCTTGTCATAATCAAATTGTAGATAGAGTTCGATTTTGACAGCATAACATGTATTTCTCAAAAATATCATTCCAATCTTCTATCACATGCCTAAAACGAAGGTCGTATGCAAAATTTACGACACTGGAAAGTTGAGGACTTACCCATCGGGGCCCACATATATTTTGGTGTTTCATCTCCTAGGGTTAGTTTTTTGGATGTATAGGGTTTTGGAATTCATGATTAATGTTAAAAAGGCATTTAGAGTCTCATTGTAATCACTATTCTTAGATGACTTCACGTATCGTCCACATTTTTTCTCATAGATAGCTACCACCATTCCAACAAGTTGTTTTCAGTTCTATAGTTTCAACCTATTTTTTTTATTCAATAGTGTAAATTCTAACCTTGTACAATATCTACTGCAAACTGATATTTAGAAAAGAACAGAAAAGATACAATGGAAAATACAAACATTACACAGAGATTTTTCACCTAGAAACCCAAACCGGGAAAACCAGCATATATTATATTGATACATTGTGTTACATTATTTACAATACAATATACATATAGGAGCCAACGGCATCCAAAACCCTAACCCAATGACCTGGATTAGTCCAAAACCCTAATTCCTTAACGAGAACTAGAAAACCATCGGAAAAAAACCATGTGCCAAAAACCACCTAATATCATGTGGTCCCGGAAATATGTCGGCCCGACAAAAATATGTCGGCCCAAAAAAAAAAAATTGGGGGCGTTGCCCCCGAACCCCGGATTAGTCCAAAACCCTAATTCCTTAAACCCAGGAACTAGAAAACCACCGGAAAAAAAACCATGTGCCAAAACCACCCATACTGCGTGGTCCTGAATATGTCGTGTCTCGCATAAAAATATGTCGCCCAAAATTGGGGCTGCCTCAAACCCCTCGTAATTCCCTGAGGAAGCATGCCCCCAACTCTCATGCCCGGGACGCAGCCTGACACCCGCTTACTCGTGGCAAGAATAACACATACCCAACATCTCTCCCACTTATTGTTTTCTGTACGGGGTTATAGGGTTTGTCAATAATCCAGGTAAATGTGCCCATGGATCTCTTATTATTCAAGAGAACTTCTCAAAGGTTTCAGATTTTGTTAATTAATCAGTAAATATTTTTTCAAAGTGTCCATCTTCATTAGTGATACTTTATTTCCTTCAATCATGTCTCTCACAAAAAGTGATATTAAACATCAAAATGCTTTGCCTTTGAATGATAAACATGGTTCTTCACCAAAAATATTGTGCTTTGACTATAAAAACTTATCTTCATAACTCTCTACTCAAACCCAATCCCTAAACACAACCTCTATAACCATATTGTTTCCTTACTTGCATGAGTGGCTGCCATGTATTCAGATCATGTAGTTGAAAGTGACACTAAAACCTGTCTTTGTCATCCAATGGTTTGCCCCCAACAAAGTTAAATACATACCCGCTAGATCTCCTACCATCCAAATTCCACCAATCAGATCCATATTAAAGCCATGTATATCAAATCCACTATCTAACTGTCTCCTTCAGAAAGGTTAACTATAGGCTAGCAGCGGCTACACAAATACTTGAAGACCCTCTTAATTGTTGTCCAATGTTCCTTCCCTGGTTTTGACATACACCTGCTCAAAACTCCTAATCAGATGTGTAAATTGTCCCGGCCTAGTATAGACTATTGTAGATAATGAACTCCATTAACCCACTCGTGATATGGAACAATTTTGTAGATATGTCCTTCCTCTTCTTCTCATATGCGGTCTTGGACAATCTGACCAGATAACTTTTACACCAACGGGAATAGAACTTGGACCGCTTACATTCCAAGATATTAAACCTCCTGCACATTGTCTCTCATATATATTTTCTCTCTCAGATTAACCAGAGTTTCCTCCTTTCGATCTCTTTAATTTCCATGCCCAAAATGAAATTCCAGCGCACCAGTATCCTTGATGCTTGAAATTTAGAGGACAACTGAGTTTCTACATCTTGGATAATCTCCTTGTTGTTCTATCAACAACATGTCATCCACATACAAGACTAAATAAATCAAATGATCAACAATCAATTTAGACACATGGATCCTTCTTTGGTTTCTTGTAGCTTTCAAGTCCCAAATAAGGGCATCAAATTTTGATACCACATCCTTGGTGATTGTTTTAAACCATAATGTATAATTTTTCTAGCTTGCTGTATACCAGCTCCTTCTTTCCTTTTCACAGCATAACCTTCTTCCTGTTGCTCATAAATATTTTCCTTTCCATTCCCATGCAGGTGAATGTTGTCTCTATGGACCATCTGTTTTCCTATTTCTAAAATTCAAATGTAGTCAGATAATGATAAATGTAAGTCTGAGTAGAGGTTAACTTAAGGGACAGAGAAAAAATCTCACCAAATTAATTCCCTCAACCTGGAATAAACTCCTCCCTTTACACAATTGAGCTTGTATTTCCAATTTTTCTCTTCTACATTCAACTTCTTTTAAATACCCATTTTCAATGGGCTTTCCCAAAATGGAAACTCCACTCAGATCCTAAGCTCATTCTTAATCCAACATATTTCTTCTTCCATGGCTCCTTTTCCAAGATTTCATCCTCTCAATCCACGGCTTCCCCTGAGATCATCATCAAGAATAGACAAAGAAAAATTTGAAACGGTAAAATTAGGTGGACTATACCTTCCTGGTATCCTTCTATCTCAACTCCTCAAATAATCGGGAGTGCTATATCTGCATTCTTTTCCTGACATTCACAGCCCTTTCTATAGAGTTTGTTTCATCATCCTTCAACTCAAACTCTGCCTCCTGTTCTTCCTACTTGGTAGGACTCTGCTAACAACATCCTTCATTTCTCTAAATACCACATCTCGCTATACACTACCTTCTTAGTCTTTGGGTTCCAAAGTCAGTAAACCTTTGAGACCATATTTATCCAATAAAGATACATTTTTCAATCTTCTTATCCATTCAATTCTATTTTCCTTTTGGAACATGAACATACATCACAAATGTCTTAAGATGTGTGTGAGATATGTTCCTACTACCCATACCTCTCTTGTGGAGTCTTGTCACCAACGCTGATGAGGGTGATCGATTTACCAAGTAACAAGTGATATTTGTTGCCTCTGCCCATAATTCTTGCCTGATCCCGGCACCAATGAGTATTCACCTTGCTTTTTCCATCACTGTCATGTCCATCCTTTCTATTATTAACTCCATCTGTTGAGGTGTATATGGAGTAGTCTTTCTCCTTTCTATACCACACTTCTATTGTAATTATTCAAATTCATTCCCTAACTTCCAACACATTATCTATCCTCAACACCTTTAATTGTTTCTCCTCGCTTTGATTCTCAACAAGAGCCTTAAACTTAAACTCACAAAGACTTCAGATTTCTTCCGAAAATATATCCAAGTTTTCCTAGAAGTCATCTATAAAATGAGACATAGTAAGACATAGATTTTCCTAATGATGGACCACATTAGTTTGGTCCAAAATATCACCAGAACTACTGTAATTCCTTTCCTACTAAGCACCAGAGGGAATCTTACCCGATTCCCGGCTTCTAGACAATGTTCACTAAATCCCACAAAATCCAGAGAAATTAGACATACCTTCAACCATACTT
Source organism: Picea sitchensis (assembly GCA_010110895.2). NCBI lineage: Eukaryota > Viridiplantae > Streptophyta > Pinopsida > Pinales > Pinaceae > Picea > Picea sitchensis. The sequence goes on along the minus strand of SNQJ01S0190622.1, from coordinate 7,645 downwards.
CCCCTACTGCAGTAGTAGTCAAGACCTCTCTCCAATATTTGATGTCACAACATAACATTTTCTCCAGGGATTGTAGGAGTTATTTCTTCTCCAACTTCAATATCAAGAACAATAGAGCTATTACAATCTGATCACTAATGGTTCTTCCTAGCATCTTATACAGACTTCCAAACCAAACTCCCCTCAACACTTACTACTCCCTAACCATCCCTGCAAGTTCCTTTTCTAAAAATTGTTTTAATTCTAACATCTTCCATTTTGCTTACAAGGAATCAAATTTCCTGGCCATACCTAGGGATGTGTAGAACAATTGTAGTGTTCTAACTTCCATCTATGAGTCTCAATTTGACCCTTCCTTTCCTATGATTCCTAAGTTGTCAAATCATTACCTAAGAAACATTACTTCCATCATACTTTCATATTCAAGGTAATCCACTCCCTGTGGGGAGTCATATGAAAGCATGCACTAGAAGCCAATCAACCATGCCTCAGGATCTGCATGTGTGGTTGAAGAAGCCGAGTACACATCTCCTCCTTCCTTGGAGGTATTTTCTTCTGTAGAAGGAGCATATTCAAATTCTTTCCCTCTCTCAACACTTTTTTATATACATTGTTTCTTGTAGTGCTTTTCTTTTCCACACTTCCAACATACACTTCCAAACTTTCCAAGAGATTTATACCCACTTTTAGACTTAGATCCAAATTTGAGAAATTAGATTTATTTATTTCTTGAGAACATCCTCTTACAATGTATCTGTGCTGTATGTCCTTTTCCATATTCTTTCACTTCATCTCCTCCACAACAGGGACGGAGACCACTTCTTCAAACTTCAAAGAAGTTGTATTACTACCTATGGGCTACAAACTGCATCATATCCTACTTAGTCCTGTAGCAATACAACAAACTGATTCATTTATATTCATCTGAAATTTAATATCACAGATACTTTAATCATTTATTGGTTGCATTCAAATGTCAGCTTAATGAAGCCCCCATCTCTCTCATCCTCAAGTTATATGTTTTCTCTCAGAATAGTTTATTTACTAGGGACTTAGACTCCATACACCCACCTTCCTGTATACATTTGGCTGTAGCTTCCTCCTATTACATTTAGTAATAATTGGAATCGAGACACAAATAATTGTGCTCTTTCCCTCATGATCCTGCCTTTTTCCACCATCCTGGGTTCCCAGAGGTGTCAGACCTAGATCTACCTACTGCATCCCACCATCTCTCATCCACCAAAAGATCTTCCATCTTGAGCTCTGCTAACTCAAAGATTTTCCCATTAAACTCTCTCGATCTCCACTTTTGAATTGCTTGCCATTTCTTTTCACTAAAAAATCAATACCAAGCATCTCCCACTGTATCAAGCAATACTACCATAGCCCCGAAAGCTAAACCCTTTGATTTACAAAGGCCTCTGCCACAAATCTCCTCGAGTACCATATGTAAATTCTAACCTTGTATAATATCTACTGCAAACCGATATATCTTAAAAGAAATAGAAAAGATACAATGGTAAATACAAACATTACATAGATATTTTCACCCTGGAAACCCAAACTGAAAACCAATATATATTATATTGATACATTGTGTTACATTGTTTACAATACAATATACATATAGGATAGTGGCATCCAAAATCCTAACCTAATGACCTGTATTAGTCCAAAACCTAATTCCTTAACTGGAACTAGAAACCCATCAAGTAAAAGATCATTCATGTGCCAAAACTACTCCATATCATGTGGTCCTGAAATATACAAGTCTGGCTAAAAAATATGTCATTCAAAATATGTCACTCGGGCTGTAAAATATGTCGGCCTAAAAATTTAGACGCTTGCCCCCTACACCCTCCCTTCTAACTCTGCATGCCCACAGAGGCCCCATACTACTTCACATCGCAGAATATAAATACATACCCAACAAATAGAAGCTATTGTTCATTGTATATATGTTGTTATTCTCCATATATCTATGTTATTGTATTCAATCCATTATTCATTTTGTATGTTCCACCTATAATCTATATCAATGGTATCGAGTGGTCTCCGCTTGCATTTTTTTCAGAATGTCCCTACCAATATCCGGTACAAGAAGTTGGGAATCAATCAATCAATCCTTTGCAAGATCAGCCACACCAATTCCAACAAAAACCCATGGGGGATGAGGAGAAATATGATGGAGTAGAGATCCTTCTAAATTATTGCCTGGTAAATCCCTTGCTTGAAAAAGGAATGAAATGATGGGTAAATTTGCACATATCCTTCAAATTGCTCCATGTGGAGGATTTTAATTCATCAAGGGCCACACACACCCCTTAAGGTACAAGGCAAAATTTTGATATCTCCATTATTTGAAATAATCTGAGATGAAAAATGTTGTAGACAAATATTGAATTTGCTCAGTTGCATTTTTAATCCATGTTCTTTTTCAAAGGGAAATATTACTTTTCACTTTCTGCCCATCCCATGTTAAGGACTAGTGGGTGATAGTACCTTATATGCACCAAAACACCTAAACCCTCAATTAAATTGCTAACCCAAGGTAAGTAAACTTATAGTTGTAGCACCTATATGTGCCAAGGAAGAAAGGCTAGAGGTAGTGTAGTCTAATTAAGGAAATGGGTTATCTAAGAACTAATATATTCAAGAAAATACTATTAATGATCAAACCCCATTAAGAAACTTAAACTATTTACCCAAGTAATCTTTGAACAAAGGATCGATGGATAGTCCCAAGAGCAAATGAAAACCATATTTAAAGAAAACTAACTTAATCATGACAATAATAAAAAGCAAACTATATATTTAATATATAGTTTGCTTTTGCTTATTGTAATGATTAATCTATTCAAATTCAATAAACAACTATCCTATTAAAGCAAGTAAATAAGCAAGCAACCACCTTATTAAAGAAAATAAATAAGCAAGCAACTAACCAACTAACTTACATAACTCTACATAGCAACCATAATCAATATTACTCAATAATCAACTAATCAAACTATTGCCAAGTGAACTCTATTCTTAGATTAAACTTCACAATTACTTCTAACTTACGAAAGAAATCTTAATCTATTTAATTAAAATCATCATGACAATAAAATTAATCAACAACCACTCTTTAATCTACAATTTTAAACTATTCTTTAATCTACCAAAGCAAGTAAAGACTTGGCCCTGAATCTGCACCAAGGAAACCAAATATGGTGTTGATGTGTAAATTGTTCCTAATTATTGAAAAGATGTTTAATTTAATAAAACAATCCCAAAAAAAAATTCCACAAACTATAATTATTTATTAAAATAACCTTAATCCACTATTTGTTATTAATTAGTTATTCTTGACTATGCTTAATTTAAATATACTAACTCTTTAATCAATATGGTTAAAATGATTAATTTGATTATTAATTAATTATTAACTACCAATAAAAGTATTAAATAAGGGTGGATAATAAAATTTAATGTTTAGATTGGGTTACGTATCCCATTGTATATTAACGATCCAATATCAAGCATAAGCAATTGAAATGAATGGATAAGGGGTAATTAAATGGAGGGATGCTGGAATTCCCACGAATGGAGGTCAGCGTGGGAAGAGAATAAGGAGCGAGAGAGGGACTCATTTTCACTTTTAATGAGAGTGTATGTTGGATTTGGGGAGAGCTGAGGCATTGGATGGTGAAACCCATAGCACCCTATGTGCAACTGGGGGCTGCATGAGGTTTTGGTTTGAGGGCCAGGATAGTCCATTTACATCCTGTGGTTAGGCTACTAGCCTATGTGAGGTTGGTTTGTGTGAGTCCCAAGAGCAAGCTTAAGCAAAGCAAGAAGGATCATGTCTGTGTTAGAGTTATGAATGGTATCAATTAAAATTCATATTAAATTTTATTACTTGAAATATTAGATCACGAATGTGCTAGATTGCTAATTTTTAAATTTTGTAAAGTGTATTACCCTGAATACGTTTAAACTAAATTTAGAGCCATTAAGAATTGTAATGAGCCAGAGTTGGAAACCCCTGGAGCCTGAGGCCAAAGTCCCTCTCTCCCCACCACCCCTGCAGGCAACGTCCAAACGATTATTAAATGATAATATATAAGATATCATCATAATGCAACAAAGAATGGAAATGTAAATGCAAAATTCACCAAAGTAAAACAATAATTTATTTCCATTGTTATACAAAATTACTGGATAGCTTGTTATATAATGAAATTTTTTATTTATTTAAAAAAAAAATTACAAACAAAATGGGAGTAGTTTATTACCAAAGTTACATGCATTGACTCAGAAAACCCAAAGAGGATTACCTCTTAAGTTACTTGAGCATGGGAATTTATTTGTTTTAATTTGCAGATAGATCTTCAAGATGCCATTTCAAAAATCATCAAAATTGTATGTTTGGATAGTTGGACCTCAATAAAAATTGAAAGCAAATGAATCTATATTGAAATTCCAGTTATTCAACAAACCATCTAATATAGATTTGAATCTTGATTCAAATTGCCTTGCTAATTTAAAGTCTTAAATGGAATCAGAAGAAAAGAGAGCATCCTATTTTGAACGAATTCTCACAATAGGATAACTTCATAGACCACACAAACTAGCTTTTTATTAATTAGAGATGCCAGAGAATAATTCTGGTACAATTTAAATTAAATATGCCCCAAGAAACTGAAGGGTACGCAGCATGAAAGTCACTACTCAAGACCATGTTGACCTAGATAGCTATCAAACTATAGCTTTTGGATTCAGACATTAGGGCTGGAAGAAGAAGAGGAATAGTAGAAGATGAAGAATGGACACCAATGAATCTCTCGCCTTCCTGGAACATCTTCTATAATGAAAGGCTCTCCCCTGAAGACTAAAATTAACTCTTCTATGAATAGTAAAAGCAAAAATGCTCACACGTAAGTGTAATACTCCTCCACTGCTAACTATGTATATCGCTCAAGGTTGTGTGGTCACACCCCTATTAATATCTTGGGCTTCGTTCCACCGAGCTACTGTCCCTTCCTTCATCCCCGGAACGGATCGCTTAGCTCGTGTTATGTGGCGTGATGTTAGGCATGGTTACTGTTTGGCTTGCTTAGCCTGATATGGGAATGAATTTGTATTTGTAAAAGGGAAAGTAGGAAATCCGCGGAAACCTCTCCATTAATGTTATTTAAACAAATAATATTAATAGAGAATAGGCATTCGGCAACGTACAAGACTGATTAATAGGCATTCGGCAACATACAAGACTGTGTAACAGGCACATACCTGGAATGAGAAAGTGCAAACAAAACTGATTAATAACAATTTTGTAGACCTCTAGAAACCACAAGTTGAACTCGATGGAAAGCCATGTGCTGTTGTTGGCCAGAGTGGCCTGATGGCTTTGTATGACAGTCTATTTAGCCAGCTAGATGTTGCTTCATCCCAACTTCTTGTAACTGACAACGAGTTCAAAGACCCAGAGTTCAGAAGACAATTGAATGATACTGTAACTTCTTGCTGGAGCTCCGGGTAGTTCCAAATTTTAAATGAAAATGAAACCCCAATTAAAACAGTCAACTAAGAAGCAGGTCTGCAACAAACTGACAATTCGGAGACGCATTCTTGGACGGTGTCCTTGGCGTCCTTTGCGATCTTGGCGTTCGCAGGAACCGCCTTCTTCATGACTCGGCTATTATGAATGCTGAATAAAAAATATATATATACTTCAAAAGCTTCAATTACTTTTTTTTCCCTTGTACAGTTCATGGATCAGTCTCAAACATCAATATATAGTACACACACAAAGAAGCTCAATGACCAGAAATCATACTTAAACCAAAGATTTTAAATGAAACCTAAAAAGTCTGGAAAGCAAACCTGAAACTGTTTTTGTTCGAAGTAGTTAACAACTTCACTCGCATTGCAGCTTGTATTAACAAAAACTATTTAGCAACAACCAACTGATACTAAAACTAGCCCATCAACCAAACCATGATCAAAGTAGATTTTTTATCCAAAACATGGCTACCCAACAACCAAAACAAGGCGTCTGAATAAAAATCTAAAGTGCTCAACAACAAGACTGATACCAAAAACTGAATGTTTCAGTCATAACCCAAGTGCCCATGAATCAAACAAAGAAAAAAAAACTCAGGTGTCCCCAATTGCGAAAACCCAGATTCACACCAGACTTTCTTTGTCTTTTCAAATTCATCAGCCTTATTCCCAAATTCATCAGTGCTTCAAATCCTTGGAGGGAGACTCCAGTAACCTTTTCTCTAGACAGACAGCAAAAATAAAATTCACTTCCTATATATTCTCCACCAAAGGCTTCTCACTTTTTAACAAAACCAACAATTAGAGCTCACAGAATCATTTCCAAGAAATCCAAAACCACCACTATATCACTTCACTGTTCACTTCACCATGACTGTATGCCAATCAATCAGACAACTTTTCGATTTGGGATGGCCCTGCAAATATTCCAAAACAATCACTATGACAGACATATAGGCCTCCACTCTCCTTTGTAATATTATCTACTCTACCATTCCGATTTTCTCAATATTCTCTGCAAATGTTTGTCTGTATACACCTACCTATGCTGAACAATTCTACATCGTTGCCAGAATCTCCATAGACAAGGCCAGCTCCATGGCATAAACGTCTTTACCCTTCAGAGAGTTGTCGAACTCCATGATGGTAGGCAATCAAAAAAAATAAAGATGGAGATAACTACTTAATACACGAGGCATGCATGTGAACACAACGCATGCCACATGCCACATGCCAATGCCCAAATGCCTCACGAGAAATAAAACGTGGACTTCCTATTATTTTATTTTTTTATTTTTTTTTATTTTATTATTATTTTAATTGAAATAAATTAAGGGTTTATTTTTTTTATTTCTAAAATAAGGTTTAAATTTTTATTATTATTATGGTATTTAAATTTCAAATTAAATTAAGAAAAATTAATTAAATTAAGAAAAATTAATTAAATTAAATTAAGTTAAATTAGCTAAATTAAATTAAGTAAAAATAATTAAACTATTAACTAATTAGTTAAGTTAAATAATATGGGGCTAAGAAAAATTTATGGAGTCCGTGGGAATTGAACCCCAAACCTCCTTCTACTGTGAAAGTCTTTACAAAATCCGCCCTATCAACGCGCCATGCATTGTTTATTTTACATTTAATTTAACATTTAAATACTTTAACTATCATACACTAGACCACATGCCAAGATATCAAGCACCTTTTGAGCCATACAGGTCACATGCCAAGCTATCAAGCGCCAAAGACGTAAATAGAGGAGCCCACAAAGGGACGTATGTGCTCAACGCGGCGTCTTAAGAAGAACAATAACGCCGAAAGGTACATAGCACGGGTGTACGCATGTTAGCGTAAATTAATAAACATAAGGACGAGGGGTCATTTTTAATCAAGTTGTAAGTGTAAATTAAAAAGGCTCAGACTAGGACAAGCAGGAAGGAGGCGGCATATTCATTAGGAGCGTAAGCCTAGGAAGTGGCAAATAAGGCGCAAAGCTAGCGTAGCCACAGGGCAAAGGAACCAATAGTTATTTTCGTAGGGGCGAAGAAATGAAGCTTAGATGCTTAAACCTAACCCTAACCTAGCCAATCCC
>SNQJ01S0190621.1:0-18443 GCA_010110895.2 Picea sitchensis | reverse complement strand
AAATGTTACCCTTACGAAATCATTCCTAAAAATATGTGTGCACATCCTACTCCCATGTTTCCCATCATTATTGTTGGCCTCTTCACCAAGTGGGGAATTAATTTCATGACATGACACCCAATTTTGGCTAGGGGGGCATCGATATATCATAGTGGTCGTTGACGCTTTTATGAAGTGGGTAGATGCCATGTCGACGTTCACTAATGATGGTGAAACCACAACACTCTTCATGTTTAACTAGTTAAGGCTAGATTTGGGGTTCCAAAATATATTGTCACTAATAATGGAAGTCACTTTCAAAAATTTATCATGTTAGATTTAGCATCAAAAATGGGTTTTAGGAAGGAGCATTCGTCTCCTTACTATCCTAAGGAAAATGGTCAATTTGAAGTTATTAATAAATCCCTGAAAACCATTTTGAAAATAAATTTCAACACAAGAAAATAAAATTGGCATTTGATGTTATATCTGACATTGCAGACATATTGAACCTTAGTAAAAAATGCAATAGGATTCTCACCATTTCAAATCATTAACAGAGTAGAAGTATTTTTTCCTATTGAATGCGAGATACCTTAACTTAAGATTGCTATCAAGATCCTTCCATAGACAAATGAAATTGAAGAATGCCTTGTTTACTTAGAACATCTCGACGAGGAATGTCGATATGCAGCGATAGAAAATGAGGCACATACGAAGCGTGTCAAGAATAACTATGAATTTTTTTTTTCGTCCGAGCATTTTTTACGAAGGGGATATGATTTTGATCTATGACCAAGACAAGGATACACTGGGGGAAGGAAAGTTCAACCCTATGTGGCATAGTCCAAATTTCATGCAGTGTTTGTTGAAGAAAGGAGCCTACAATTTGGAAAATTGCAAAGGAAATGTGTTGTTGGAGCCTAGAAATGGGCTCTACCTTAAAAATTACTATGATTGAGATTCATTGCTAAAGTTTTGGTTCTTTTGTAATTATTGTCTATTGATTGTATATATCTTTGTTTAGATTTCCTTTTATTTTCCTTCATTACTGGTCTTTTTGTTTCTACTATGTGGAAGATGTCGGGGGAGTCATTAGTCTATATCGGGTTTGTAGATAGTGCTAGTTGCCACACTCAAAATATTGCTTTTGTTTCTTGTGTGATTTACTCACCCACAAAATAGCTATTTTCCTCTCAAGGTGCTTGTCTTAGAGAAACTACCAATAATGTAGCCAAGTACAACATCGTTATTGAGTTTTTATGAGATGTTGTGTCATATGGTATTCAATTCCTCTAGGTTTATTTGGATTCTTAGTTGGTAGTGTCTCAATTGAATGGTCTATATCATATATGTGATCCAGTGTTTCTCTGTCGCATCCTTAGAGTAAGTCTCCGGGAATGATCATTTGTTTACATTACTTTTGAACATGTTCCTAGACAATCTAATCTAGTAAATGATACATATGCTAACTATATTCTATATCGGAATTTGTCTCATTAACAACACAAGAACACACCATTTAAGACATGTAAATATTCATAATTTTCAATTCAATTTTAATAAAGTAGGGAAAAAAATTGTATATATACATAAAAATATAATGAGGTCCATAGTACAAAATTTGGGCTTCTATCCCCGAATTTTTATAGATAAAAAAAGGTACGATGTTTTCCAAACTCCGTAAAATGTGGACCCATGTTCAAGGTACACCAACTCCATGACATTGCATCCCCATTGGTAGATTACCAATGGTTTCCATAGGGAAAAAACATGCCAATGACTCCATGTTCATTTCCATGTTCTAAAGTGTCATAGTTGCCTCATCACTGGCTAGAGTGTCACCTATTCCCTGGATCCTATGTCATGGGAATTCAGTAAGTCTCATGGTTCCTATATATACATGTCCAAAATATGGTTTTCAGTAACGTGGATATTGCCAAAAAGACGTGCTATTTTGTTCTTCTTACATACGTATTATTTTAAAAAATAAAAATTAAAGAGTTTATCTATCTCCCCAAGCACTGCATCAAGAGGTACGACCATGTTTGGGTCTTAGGAAAAGTCAATCCCAACATATGGATAATATTGAATGGTGGGTATCGATCATTCCTACTAATCAAAGAAGTCATCGTTGAAGGGGTTGAGTACTTCTCCCCTCGCTAAGTGCATAAACAACATTTTTCATCGGATCAAGGTCGACCATGTTCGTTGGTGTTATATCACCTTTAGCCTTGGTCTTATTCCTAATACTCTCTCAATGAAGAAGGCACAAAAATAGTTTCGAACTCAAATTTTGTATTCTTCCTCAACTTGCAGTCTCTCAACTATGTTTTCATGCAATTCAACATAGTCATGCTCCAGTCAAACATATTCAGTATTAGACACTCAATGGAATATTTCATATCAGATCATGATTCTTGGTGTAAGGATGTTGACCCTACAATGAAATTCATAGTGTATAAGATTCTTTTGAGGCTCAAGCTCTGTATGTTTCTGATGGGTGCCTATGATCCCACCTTGACCGTATCGACTTTGCAATAGATGACTATATAATATTCAATGGTTAAGCCACCACCCCCTCGAGTTCTCAAGTTTACATCCTCTCGTCTTCTGAGAGGCTTGTAATGAAGTAAATTTCCTTTGCTGTGATGGTCAATGGGCACCCATCGAGCATAAAATCCTCCACATCCGGATGCCAATAGTCTATGAGATGGTTCAAAAAACATATTTGGGCTCACATATTAATTGTTTAAAAAACATTGTACATTCCACATTGATTAAGATAACTGATCGAATTATAATCTTCAACCAAAACATTATCAATGGCATCATGCTCACGCTCTCACCATTTCACATACATAATGCAAAATTGGGAGATAAAAGGAGTTATCTTTTTTTTTTGCAACTTTTGTGCACTATACGCTATTCATAGTTCATACAATTGTGTATACACACGATTCACTTATGTGTGAATATCATATATACACAACTCATCCCAAGATGAATCATGTACATGCAGAACATGGTAAAGAAAAGAAGAGTGTTCTCCTCAAATTCTCACCTAATCTAAGAATGGAATGGATGAAATTTAAGAGCGGGGTTTGAAACTTACTTGGTCGAAGTGGTGAGGGTTTTTGTTGGTCCAAGATATGAGAATCTTTGTCAAAAGTAAAAGGAGTTTTCACCAACAAGGCTAAATTTGGTAAATTTTGAAAACAACATGGTAAAATGGTTAGTTTTTCACTATTTAATGTAATTTTTCGTCCCACTTCCTATAGTTTTTACATTTTTTGACCAATTGGACTAATACTTAATGGGCCTTGTGGTGTTTTTCTAGAATTTCAGGTTTTGGAAGCATAAAAAAGGTGGTCTTTGGCTCTCCTTTTTGTTGACTGAGTCCTTTTCAAGATTCTGGGCAAGTAATGTTTCGTATAACTGGCATATTTGAATAGGTTTCACCTACCTTTCCTTTTTCATTTAAGTTGTGATTTCCGCTTTTCCCTAAGGTCAATCCCATTAGTTACGACATGAACCCATCTAACTTATTTTCAAAATGTCATTTTTTGTTTATGGTAGAGGCTATGTTCCATGGGTGCTCTAGATAGAATTCTTTTTCATTTTGGCATGCATGTTGCAAGTTTCCGATTAGGCTTGGGATTATTTTTTAGTCCTGCCATGACTTTGCATTGAAGCCTCATTACTTCTTCTCAATAGTTTTCTGGCCAATACCTATGGGACTCCCTCATTTATGTGTTTCTACGACTGTCAACATCTTTTTACTTATTTGGTAGGTATTGTTCTCTTTATTCGCATATAGGGTAGGTTCCATCCCACCTACACTATGCATTTTATCTGTATTGATCACATATTAGTCATAGGGTCAACCCCATTCATTGTGAGATTATACCTTCAAGATTCCCTAAAGGTGTCGTTTATAGATGGTATAACTTACCTTTTCATGGGTGTCCTAGTTAATACCTTCCTAGCCATTTTGGCACCCATGCTGTAGTTTTTTCTATAGGTTAGGAAGACTTGTCTAGTCCCTCCATGACTTTGTTTCAAAGCTTCATATCTTCTTCTCATCTATTTCTAGCTAATTACTTGCGAGGCTTCCAAAATTTGGTGTGTTGAGTTGTGCTTGCATTGCATATTGATCACTCAAGATTTTTGGGCCCACTGTCAGCTTTAACTTGCTATTATATAACCCATTGTATATGCATTCTCGAAAAGTTACCATCCTTGCAATAATAACCTTTGCAATTTGATGCATGTATCCATGGAGTAAACTTTCCCTTCGGTATCCTTATCCTGCATGGGATTCCTTTCATTGAATATAGGTATGTTCCTTGCACGTTGAAACTAGTTTTATTTCCTACGACACTCATTTCCTCCACTGTATTATAACATTTTTTTATTCCTTTTCAGGCTTTAATAATATGAAAAAGATAAAATAAAAACAAAAAACAAAAAAAAAATGAGCGGATAAATAAACTATCTCTTTTGTTTAGCATAAGTCTTGTCACCCTTGAACAAAGAACATATTTGAGTCTGTGTCTCAATATTATTAGGTTTACTATGGCTTTAAGAGGCATTTTATCTCATTTTTTGGCATAATATCCTCAGACTAGTTATTCTTCCAGTTATATGGGGCATTTGTTGATTCCTTATGTGTCACAAATGTATTGGAGTTTATAGTCAATGCTTCCTAAGTCATATAATGTGTTGTTCTTCTGTTCATGTGCATTTTCATTCCGAGTCGACCATTTTTCATAAATACTTGTCTTTCTAGGACGACCTTCACATGTCAGTCAATTACTTTGCAGTTTCACAAGTATCTCTATGTGCCACTCATGATAGTATAGAAGGACCGCATTGAATTCTTGCTGGCGAGTCTGCTCTTATTGACCATGGCACATTTCTCTGAGAGTATGAACAAGAGTTTCACTTTGGGCCTATTTGCATCATTTATAGGTGACCTTGTGTTCAATTGATGACAATCCATCATTGGTCATTGATTGAGTGGTTTCCCTTGTCTTCAATACCAACAAGAATTATCACATATAGCGATTTGTGCGATACCTTGGTTTCCATATGACCCCATTGATGGATTCCTCATGTTAGTAAATACTCTTCATCATTGGATTTTATTTATAGAGTCTCTCGTGTGTGCTATTCCATTTGGTGCATGTCGGAGTCGTACCTGGGTGTGGTCCTTACAATATTTTCGACCGAGTCCTTCTAAATTTTTGGCCTTATGCTACTCATCGTGTTGGATGATGGGGGATGCCTTTCCTATCGAATTCAACAAATATTGCACTGGGATAGGGATCTAGAGTCATGTTTAGTACCTTGGGGCTTGCAGCCATCAGTGGCAGGTTCCCTTGCTATTAACCGTGGGAATACATCAATGTCCCTTGATAGGTAGATTACATTAGGTGTTCGACATCATCTCCTATATTCACACTTGTTAGATTTCACTAGGTACCTTGGCACCGATTATCATCATTAGTGGGGTGTCTCACATTTTTAAAATTATACATTAATGAATGGTAATAAAACGATGTCTTAATGTGTTTGACTTCAACACATCTATTTGCATAGTATAGACTCATAGAAAAATGGTTAGATTAAATACTTTAGGTGAAGTACAAGCATAAGCTATTTTGTGATCATATCTGATTTGTACCACCATCACTCACATTAGTACTTGTAGAGGATCATTTTGTTCAGTCCATTGGTTTTTGATATGCTTTGATTTGATTCTGAGACATAGCTCCACTATGTACCTATTCAGGGCTATGATCCATATTTTGCATGGATTCTCTATTTATTCCTCATAACCATGATTGATACTTATATATATCACATGGATCCACTGTGTATAGTTTTTTTGGCCATGGACCTCAATTGTCCTTTTATACTCCATTGATTTGTAGTGTACTTGATTTGGTAGCCATGCTTCTATCACTCCTGAGCATAGGTATGCATGAATCTAGAAGAGAATACTCTTACTTCATTTATGTGCTAAGTTATGTTCTTGGATCATTTGTTTGGATTATTTCATTTGTACTTACTTCAATGCATCCTCGCCTATCAGATTTATAAAGTATTTTGGCTATCAGTTTCCCTTTATACCTCACACATTAGGGGGGCATCTATTATAGCACAAATTGCCACTCCATACTACATTTGTGAGATGGCCTAGTCCATTCCTAAGCATGCAAATACACATTAGGAGGCATCTATTATAGCACAAATTGTCACTCCATACTGCATTTGTGAGATGGCCTAGTCCATTCCTAAGCATGCAAATATAAATCCAAATATCCTTCATCAAAATCATCTAAAAGACTCTAATTTTATAGATGTACGCTATTCACTTAAGTGAAAATCACATACACACATAATTTTCTAGTGTGAAAATTGTGTACACCCCTAATTTTGTGAAAAAATAAAATATTATGTACTTTTGGGTGGGGTTAACGGGGTTTCCTAGTCCTAAACCACCAATTACCAATAAATAATATAATGTAACCATTTCAACATCATTAGGATGGTATAAAATCACTTATTGGGGTGTGTATGAGGAGAGAAAACCTTGGTGCAAGAAAATGCTATTCATTTTCAAGCTTCCTTATTCCATGAGTCTCTCTATAACATCCCTAGATCTGAAAATTTACTTTTGAGTATCCCTTCCTCTCCCCTATATGACAATTGGTTGTGTTTCTATCCCTTTTAGGTCATGTGAGGAAGTTCTTTTTGTAGAATTGATGCTTGAACAAGTTCAGTGGAGAATCTCATATGGTTGGTTTTGAGGCAGTTCCATCAATTAGGATCAAGTTTTAACTCACCTATGTTATGTTGATCAATAAGAGAGTTCAATTTCCCTCCAATTTATGTGTAATTGTGTTAAATTCATTTTTATATGTTGATTTTTGTTTACGTATATAAATTCACATATTGCATTTTTATCTTCATTTGATAACTACCTTGTTGTAGTTCCTATTTGGTTCCCTTTGCAGGTTTGTAGAGGCAAAGGTCTGGAGAAAGTCAAATTTTGAGAGTGAGCATATACATCGAACGTTGGAATACAAGGTAAGAGATATTTCTTTTTCTCTTCCAAGTTGTTATTTATTTGTTGATTTGTATGATGGGGGGTAGGTTCTATGTTTTAAATATGGTTAAGATATATTGTGACATAGACCCAAGGTCATAGGGTTGAAAATCTTGTAATACATTTGGATTTAAATCATGGGATTATCTAATAAATACTCCCCCATATTGATCTTAACACTATGACACTTCCCTAAAAAAATTATGGTACCTCTATATGTAGTCATTACTTGAAACTCTGGTGCTAGAAACACAAAGAAATTGAGACTTTTTATAATTTGTAATTGATGAAGTTATGGGTACTACCAGAATCACTCAACAATATTACATTTTTATTTTTTTATATATCCTTCTATCTTGATGGTTTTGGGAGTACTGATTCCAACCAATGCATGACAAGATATTGTTGGAGTAGTCTCTTGTTGATCTAGATCTTGTGATGGTTCCAATTATTTCTATTATTCCTCTTCATAGTTTATGTAGAATAATTTCTTCCCACCACATTTACGCCCCTTACTGTATTGGTTGTCACAATTGAAACATAGTTTCTTTTCTCTTATTTCATCCATTTATTGAGGTTTCAGCCTTGTTAGTTGAGTGAGGTTAAGAGAGGGAACGTGGTGTTCTCTATATTTGTTAGTGGCCATCCTTCTAGTAGCCAATTTTTTGTTTTCCACTTTCCTTTCCATACTGAAAGATTTCTCTAGAGATTTAGTTTTGAAGAGACACACCTCATGTTTAATGTTTTCCTTTAATGTGACCATATAAATATCTATCAAACTATCCTCTAGAATGTTATTTATCCTGAGAATGAGCTTTTGGAATTGTTGAATGTGGTTTGTAATTGGACCTTTTTGTGGAAGACTTTTCAATTGACTAAGGAATGTATTGCTCTTAATATCCCCATAATTTGTTATCAATTCATCCATAAAATTTGACCAAGATATAATACAATCTTGTTTTCTTTCACAGATCCATTTATACCAAACAAATTGATCATTTCCTAAATATAGGGATCAAATATTTACCTTTTATAATCTCGACACTTGGTGTAGATCAAAGAATGGATCCATATGGAATATCCTTGTTATAATATCTTTACCATCAAATTTCTCACATCAATGTTCATAATGAAGTATTTCCTAGGTGTCGCACTAAAACCACAATGATATGTATCTTGAAGTGATCAATAATCATGATTTTTGGACTCAATCTTTATTTCTTCTACATTTTTATGATTTAATTGCATCTGGTTATCTCCTTTAGGGAATCTCTCATATAGGGCATGTACGAACATATCATAGATGGAAATTTTCAATTCTTCCATCTTCTTTTTCATATTGTCAGGATCCAATCCTAACCCATCTTCATGGATAATTAGTTAGTATGATATGTTTTCTATGTAATAAAGGATGACATTAGTTAATAAGGCCTATTAAATAAAGGAGAATAAGTCAATGTAAGAAGACCTAATAGAAGCTTTCGCTTCTAGAAATATATTCCTCTAGAAATTTCTTTAGAATATATAATTAGTATAAATAAGATTAGGAGGTATTGGATAGTGTTTCTTGAGAATTGTTGTAATGGAGTGCTTCTCTGCTGGAGGTTTCCCCCTCGAAGAGGAAAGTGAACATTGTTTCCTATCAATAAATGTATTATTTTGGTGTTGTGGTTTCATCCATTGTGTTTTTCTACTATTATTCTCTGCAATATTTATATTTTTAGTTATTATAATAGATACAATACCTTACAAGTGGTATCAGAGCACTTTCCTTGGCATAAAATTGTGGGTTATTTTTTCAGGGTAGAGACGTATTCTGGCATCTTAAAGCTACAAAGATATGTCACTGAGCACATAAATCCATGGTCGGAGAATCATACATGTAGGAAATACAAGTGGTAATTACATGCACCATCATTTGATCCATATTCCATTGGATTCCTCTCTTCTCTCTGATCGTAGTCATACTTATCATTTTCCAGCCAACTGTTTTCCCATGGACCCAACCCTCTTCCGGTCCCCTTATTTTTTACTTACCCCATTGGATTCCCCTCCTCTCCTTGATGGTCATGATACCCTTCATCCATAACCCATTTTTGATGTGGTCCCACCTAGATATCCGTCCTGACACCTCATTTACTCCCTAAGCCTCCACCATGCCTACTAAACGCTCTCAGAACCAAGAAGACTTGGAGACTAAGGTGTCCAACCTGGAGCAAAAAATTGACTCCTTCCATACAGACGTCCAAGCCGCCCTCGAAAAAAAGTTCAAGGAGATGAAACAACTCCTCAAGGGTAAGAATGTTGATCCCACTCCAGAGGACCCTCACTCTTCCAATTATGAGCATAATCATTATTTTTGCTCTCCTTGTGGTTCTTCACATTCTTGGACTAAGGTGCCCAAAGTTGACATTCATAAATTTGATGGATCCAACCAAGAAAGGTGGCTTTATCAAATGGAACAATACTTCTCCCTCCATGATATTTGAGATAATGAGATGAAACTCTATGTAGGGGTTCTATACTTGGATCAAGAACGTTGACAGTTGTGGCAGTGGCATAAGAAATGTTATCCAGGAATACCCACTTGGAACATGTTCACCAAAGAAGTTTGTACCCATTTTGATAGAGAATCTCATTTTTTGGGAAGGCTCATTAAGTTGCACCAAACTGTCCTAGTTTCATACTTCATCATGACATTTGAACAATTGGCTATCTGAACTGAGGGCTTATTTGATGATTTTTTTCTTGAATATTTTCTTAGTGGCTTAAAGGAATCCATGAGGGCTCATGTCAGCATGCACCATCCTACTACCTGGTTGCAGGGATGCCAATTAGAAGTGGAAGCATAGACCATTCTTCATGCCCCGCCCATGAGGGTTGCAGTCACCACCCATCATTTCCTAGGGGATAACCCAACTGTGACACAAACCTTGAAGGTCCAAAAGGTATCTCCAGCAGAAATTGAGGAACATTGTAAGAAAGTAATTTTCTATTACTGTGATGAAAAGTATTCACTGGGACATAATTGTCAGGAACAAAATTTCTTCCAAATTTATAAATCAACTTCCAATTCCCATCCATAAATACCATGAGATGAGGATCTTGACTATGAGGATGCACAACTTAGTGTCCACCCCGATGATTCAGTCGCAACCCTTGTGGAACCAAAATAACCTTTCATATCTCTTCATGCCCTCTTAGGTATTTTGTATCCACAAACATTCAATATCAAATGCTACATCAAACATACTTTGGTCATGGTATTGATAGATAGTGGTAGCACAAATAATTGTATTCATCATTGAATCACTGAGGAGCTCCATTTCTTTGTCCTCCTATTTTCTAATTTTAAAATCCTCATCACAAATGGTGGTATGATGAAGTTTGGGGGCCGTTGTGAGAATGTAAAAATCTAAATGGGTGATTATCATCTGAAAACCCACAAGTTCTTTATTTCCATGGGTGGTTGTGATATTGTATTGGGTGTGGAATGGCTTCAAACCCTGAGACTGATTACAATGGACTATCAATATTTATATATGATATTCAACCAAGAGGCTCACACCTATACCCTCAGAGGCTTACAAGCTAGCTCCCCTGAAATCACCATCTCTCATATGATGGAAAAATTGTTGAAGAAAGGCCACCATGGTGTGATTTCTCAATTTCATCCCATCCAGGTCACCAATTAGGCCTCTCCTATAGTTCCTCCCAAAATAAAAATAATATTGGACAAGTACCCTAAGGTATTTTAGGTTCCACCATACTTACGGCCTCCCCCCAAGGGTGAGCATGATCATAACATCCCTCTCCTTCTGGGTAGTCAAACCCCCAATGTATGTCCCTACAGGTATCCATTTTCTCATAAAAATGAAATAGTAAAGATAGTGTAGGAATTACTGGAGGCATGGGTAATTCAACCCAATACCAACCCATATTCTTCCCCAGTAGTGGTGGTTTTAAATAAATAAGGTGATTGGCACACGCGTCCAAATTTTCATGCCCTAAATCAACTAACCATCAAGGATAAGTTTCCCATTCATGTCATTGATGATCTTTTGTATGAACTCCAGGGTGCCTGTTTCTTCACAAAATGAGACCTTCTCTCTGGCTATCATCAGATATGGACGAAGGAGGAAGATATTCCGAATACAACCTTTAGAACTCATGAAGGTCATTATGAATTATTGGTCATGCCTTTTGGCCTTTGCAATGTCACGTCCACCTTCCAACGTCTCATGAATAAAATTTTGAAAACTTACCTTCGGAAGTTTGTCCTATTTTTCTTTGATTACATCCTCATTTACAGGCGCACTTGGGATAACCACCTTCTCCATGTGGACAAAGTCCTTCATTTGTTGCAGGACAACCAATTTTTTGTCAAAAATACCAAATATTCCTTTGGGGATACCGAAGTGGAATACTTGGGACACATTGTGGGTTGTGAAGGGGTAAGAATAGACCCCAAAAATATATTACAGGAAATTTTTCCAACATTATGGAAAAATTTCTAAGCCCTTGACTGACCTTCTTAATAAGAATCCATTTCATTAGACACCTGCTACCGAGCAATTCTTAACATATTTAAAGTGGGACATGTGCACTAATCCAATATTAGCATATCATGACTTCAACAAAACGTTTTTGGTAGAATCAGATGCTTCTAGCACTAGTATTGGCGCACTGTTCACACAATATGGTCTACCTATAGCCTTTACTAGCCAGGCATTGAGTGGCCTTAATTTTGGCATATATACGTATGAAAAAAAATTATGGCAATTCTCCATGTGGTTTACACATGGAAGCCATATTATTTGGGACGTCATTTGTAGATCAAAACAGATCACCATAGTATGAAGTATTTTTTAGAGCAACGATTGTCCTCCCCTGAAAAGAACAAGTGGTTGACCAAAATTTTGGGTTATGATTATGAAATCATACATAAAATGGTAAAATACAATATACTCGTAGATGTATTGTAAAGACAACATGAGGAGGATGGTTCCCTCTTTTCCTTATGCTTTCCTATCTTGGATTGGATTTGGGAAGTACCAAAAGAGTGGCTAACACATATGACTATGTCCATGATAATTCATCAACTTTAGGAGGACCCTAATCCTCCCCTAACTACAATTGGTAAGATAATACTCTCAGGTATAAGGATCTCCTGGTTCTGTCACCATCTTAAGCACTCAATTCAAGGCTCTTAAATGAGTTGCACTCATTTGCTATTGTGGGTCACTCTGGCTTTCGAAAGACCCATGGTCCTGCGCATCATTATTTTTGGGGGGGAAGGAATGAAGAAGGAAATACTTCATTTTTTCATTGAATGTGAGGTGTGGCAATGCAATAAAGGTGAAACCATCAAGTCTCCAGGAAATATACAACCCCTACCCATTCCAGATTCTATGTGGACGAACATCTCCATGGACTTTATAATGGGCCTCCCCAAAGCTGGTAACAAGTCAGTCATTATGGTGGTGGTTGATAATCTCTCCAAGTATGCTCATTTTTGTGCATTACCTCACCCTTTCACACCGACACTAGTAGAGAAATTTTTCCTTTATCATATTTTCAAGTTGCATGGAATTCCCACCTCTAATGTGTCTGATCGTGACCCGAATTTCACCAACACATTTTGTTAAGATTTTTTTAAATTGCAGGGAACCTAACTGAACATGAGCACCGCCTATCATCCCCAGTATGATAGCCAAACAAAAATGGTTAAAATATGTTTGGAAGCCTACTTGCGATGTTTTTCTTCTGACAAACAACACTAGTGGGTCAAATCAATTCCCTTGGAAGAATGGTGGTACAATAATTCATATCATACGACCACTAAAATTACCCCATTTGAAGCAGTATATGGCCAACGACCACCTACAGTCACTACCTATCTTATAGGAACATAAAACGTTCAATCTATTGGTATAATGTTGCAAGGTAGAATAGCCACCCTCACAACTCTGAAGGATAACCTACACATGGCTCAAAATCGCATGAATTAACATGTAGAACAACATAGTTTAGAAAGGGTTTTTCAGGAAGGTGATCAGGTGTTTCTTAGATTCCAACCTTACAAACAAACACCTCTCAAATCCTAGGGGCATCACAATTTGGCACCCAAATTTTATGGCCCCTATCAGATCATTAAGAATATTTGTTCAGTGGCCTACAAATTATCCCTTCCTGTTACTTCAAAAATCCATCCATTGTTCCATGTTTTCCGTTTGAATAAAGTGGTGGGATAGAATTGCAGGGTCCAAACCATCCTTCACTAATTAAATGAATAAGGATCCCTTTTTCTCCAACCAGAAATAGTACTCAATGCACATGAACATTAGTTGTGTGTCAAAACTATCAAGGAAGTGATGATCAAGTGGAAGGACACATCTCCAGAGGATGTGACTTGGGAACCATTGGCCATACTCCAACAATTTTTGCATCTTCAAGCTTGAGGAAAAGGCCTTGTTTGAAGGGGGAGGGCATGTTAGGATCCGATCCTAACCCCTCTTTGTGGATCATTTTTTAGTATGATATTTTTTTTATGTAATAAAGGCCAACATTAGTTAATAAGGCCTATTAAATAAAGGATATTAAGTCAATCTAAGAAGACCTAATAAAATCTTCCACTTCTAGAAAGATCTTCCTCTGGAATTTTTTTTAGAAGATACAATTAGTATAAATAAGAGTAGGATTTATTGGATAGTTTTTCTTGAGAATTATCGTAATAGAGCACTTCTTTGCTGGAGGTTTCTCCCTCGAAGAGACAAACAAATATTTTTTCTTATCAATAAAGTTATTATTTTGGTGTTGTGGTTTCATCTATTGTGTTGTTACGTTGTTATTCTCTGCAATAGTTATGTTTTCATTTATTATAATAGATATGGTACCTTACACATATGCTCCCAATTTTGATTCATCTTAGTTTCCATATTCTTTTACACCTTTTCAATTTGGTGAAACATTCCATGTATTTCTTCTTGATTCATGGTTGAGCTCTCTGGAGGTTTAGTTTGTGAGGTAAATTTTGAAGGAAATTTTGGAGACATGTGAAAAAATAATAATTCTCCTCTTTTTCCTCTTTACCACAAATTTTTAATCGTCAAACATAGATCTTCCAATCAAAAAATATTTCAATTATATGTTGCATACCTTTCAAACCCTAATTTGGAGTATGTCTAGATGGATGCCGTTTTTCCTGATATATCTCTAAACTTTGAACCCCTATAAATCTAAAATTTTGGCTTGTAGTAATCAAATATGACTTCTTAAAATTATGAAAATTTCAAATTCTAACCCTTCATTGATAAAAATTTATAGAAAAATTACCAAAATGTCTTGTTTAATACTAATTTCAGTAATCGTAAGAAACCCCAACTTCCACAGGATATATCTCACAACATGTAATGATTCAAAATATGGAAATTTTTTCACATGCAATTCAATATGTCTTCACATTATTATGAAAATTTAAGAGTCTAAAACTTCACCAAAATGTTTTTATAGAAAAAATAAAATACGACTCGTTTGAGACTAGTTTCATGACTAGCCACAAAGCCTAAATTTCACAATTGATATCTCTAAAAATATAACAAAACAAAAATTTTGACCACTTTTTCTTTTCTATATTCCCTTTGTTGCATCAAAATTTTATTGTCTAAAATGTCCCAGAAAAAAAAAAGTTGTAGTGAAAATTTGAATATCTCGTGATTGAAGAAGAAAATCCCTAGGATCATATGCTTTTATACCAAGTGTTATGAACCAACACCTTGAGAATGGTAAAAATTCAATAAATAACAATGTAGTTCAAGGGGGAAACCTCCTTTTACAATATATTTAATGTACAATATGAGATAAAATATTCCTATGACTACATCTCCTTGGTGTGTGTGTGTGTGACAAAGGGTAGTATTATAATGAAATGGTACAATAAAGGKTTATACCCTACCTACTAATAGAAMACTAGAAATGGTATAATTCAATATMTAGGGATTAATAAGGGGTTTTATACTTAACATGGGGCCTTTTCTAGGGATTAACATTCTAAATAGGAAAAATAAAAAGAGATCTAATATGTACTAAAATTCCCTCTTTCCATGAGAAACTTATAGTTTTTTTTCATGTGATATATGAAAATARGAGCAAGAGTAGGTGGAATTTTTTGTGGAACATGACTAGCAACTACATGGTCCCCATGTAATGTTGGACATTGTGTAGCTAAATGAAAATCTCTTACATTTAGAAACCTACTAGTGGATGGGGCTGCAATTTCTACTCCATGAATATGATCACCATTGTGATCACCCAAAAGTTCATCTTCCAAACACTCTAAAACTATGGATCCATCCTCCAAATTATCCTCTTCTCGATTGTTTCCCAAATTCACATGTTTTCTATCATTCTTCACTGTCTCACATTAATGGGAAAACAACCTCAAGTTGTACTGCACATAAACCAATATTTTTTATCAGTCCACATTCAAGATGTTTCTCTTCATTACGGGGATGAAGTTATAGGTGCTTCAACACCTCTATACAAAATAAGTGTTAACAACTTAGGAAAGTACCCTCAACCCTAATTTATGAAGATGTGTGGTAGAGGAGCCATACATTTTCCACCATTCGATAGGATTCAACCTATCTCAATATTTAGTTGCATACAACTTAAAAATGACACCCTGTTCAATAATATACTTGCTCAATTGGATTTGTACTTGAGAACACTCATCTTCATCAAGGACCAACCTGTCTAATGCAAGAATACACCCATTTTACACCTCTAGATCCATGTGTTATTTTATCCTAACCCCATCCCTAGGTTCGAGTTAAGCCAACCAACATTGAGAATAATATTTTAGTGTAAGGACGTATGTTATGGCATGGAATGTGTTACCACTCAAGTTCTCAGTAGGTGTAAAAGTCCCAAGAAAAATTAGTGAGAACCCAAAGAAAGATACTAGGAAATCCACCCACTATCACCTCAATTATCTTTCCTCTAACTTCAGACTAAGGAAATAATTCCTAGACTACAGGGGCATCCCTAAAGTATAAACTAAGCCCAACAGTTGTTACGTGGTGGAAACCTATGTTTTATTCAATTTAAGTTACAAGATGCAAATCACTTAAGTGTTATGAGCAAGTTTAAGTGTGATTTTCTTAGATACTCAATTCAACTCAACAATGCACCATAAAAATCAAGCACATCAAGGTAGTTATGACCATGATAAAGTGAAATGACCAATTGACCAATGAATATAGAAAATGAACAAATAAAATTGAGAATCCTTAATGTCTATGTTTAGTACATGAGATTTAAAGCATGAGAATGATGACTTTCTATTGAATTAAACTAAGTGAAGAGTGATTAAGCCACAATGTTACTCACACCATCAAGTGAAAATTGCAAACCATTAAAATTTAGGGATAGGTTATCTTCACCACAATTTAGCAAGTATTAAAACAAATTAGGATATAATGATACAACATCTCATATGTCTGATTAACTAATTGTAAATAAAATAGCATTCCGAAAAATGAAAGTGTGGTTAAAGTAGTGTGTTGATTCTTGATGCAAATGCTGAAAATTTAACCAGGGATAATTTTAAGAATGGAAATATATATTTAAACATAGAAACATGGGCTAATCTTACTAGTCCTTAATATGAAAAATGTAAAAATTTTGACAAAATTTTGTAAAAATATTCAAATTTTTGAGGATTTTATATAGTTTGTATACAATTTTGATGATTTTTAAGGTAAAATAACTTTATTCTATGGAATTTGGCAAAATTGTTTTTAGAAAATATGGAAATTGGAGAATATTGTTTTTCGAAAAACCATGGAAAATTAGCCCATTGGAAAAGATTAGCCCCTAAAATCAACTATGAATTTAACTCAAGAAGTTGTACATGAAGTATAATCAATACAATGAGATATATGTCATCAATGTACCATAAAATTAAACCTTAAGGATGAAAATGTGTTGTAATTTATGACTTTCCTTAGCATTAGAATCCATATTTAATCAACTCCAATGGTAATTAGACTACACACCATATATATCTATACATGCATACCAAAGATAAACTTTTAGTGTTCGTTTAGAACCTTAAATAGATCATCCATCCATAACCATCAAAATATCGATGGATTTAAATGTGTGGAGAGAAAATTTTCCCTTATTGGTGAAATGTTTAGGTGTAATTCATCCACAAGTATGATAAATGAATCCAAATATGAGTTTATACAACAAGGGGTATGGGTGTACATGAGTAAATAATACAAATTTGAATCTTAAGTAAGACATAAGTTTACTCATCATGTTAGTGTTCGTTATTCAATCCTTATTGTGAGGTTCTTCACGAGAGCCTTAGATAGATTTGTACTAAAATTATGTAATAAGGATAGACATTTAATAAAAAAAATGTTTTCCCTATACAATTTTATGTTATCCTTCTTCTTGACAAAAAATACTAATTCACCTCAAGGTGAAACATTGGGCCTTATATGTCCCAAGTACATAACATTATTCAACTGCATTTGCAACCCACAAATTTGTAGAGGCATCATCCTATACGGAATCTTGGAAATTGGCTATGTGCCAAGTTTTACCTCAATCGTGAAATCAATCTTCCTCTCAGGAGGTAACCCCGACAACTCTTTAGGAAAACATCCTTGAACTTAGACAAAATTGGGTACTAGTATAGGGTATCATTACATAGATATATTGGTTACTACCTTGCCTTTGCCTTGTGGCCTTCCCTTCTCTATGCATAGTGTCAAATAGTAACTATGGGTAGTCATACTGGTAATGAGGTCTCCTACACCCCCAAAAAATAATGTGAGGTGGAATTTGCACATTAATCTGTGGAGACCTTTGAAATGTGTTCCTTCCCCTAGAACCCATGCCCCAACTAATAAATCCCCATGAATTTATTAGACTCACATGAATCACAGATGATTCTTGTAGAATCCCCAACGTCCAAATGGGCTATGCCACATAAAAGTTTTGAACTTTATATAAAATTTAAACATATAGAAACTCTGCAAATGCATAGATTCATACAAAATAATAATAAAAATATACATGCAACACCACAAGAAAAACCCATAAAAATAAACATATAAATAATAATGCAGCATGTAATTTAACACACAATTGACACTTATCTTGGTAAACATATCACCAACTATGTGCAGACCTTCCACGTTCCTCCTAGCCTTAAACCACACTGCTCAAAACTCTTAGCAGTGGGTCACCCTGGGTTGGGACTAAACTCCACTTGGGTAAAGGGATTCCTAACCAGGCTAATGTATCTCAGAAAATAGGAAATAAAACTTCG
>SNQJ01S0190620.1:18087-29725 GCA_010110895.2 Picea sitchensis | reverse complement strand
CTTTAAGAGATGACTGTCCCCAGGGACTGTTTATGAAAAAGGAAGGCTTGCTTCCCTTCTGCCTTTGTTCTTTCTTAAACCTCTTCTGGTTATCCCAAGCCTTCCGAAAGGTAGGCTTTTCTCTCTACTGTTCGTATAGGCATTTCACCCTTCTTATCGTTTCTTCCATAGTCTTAGGATCATCATATTGAATCTTGTCACCAATGGAAGGTGGCAGTCCACTCAGGTACCTATGAATTTTAACAGCCTCGTCTTTGATGAATGGAACATACTTCAGTAGTTCTAGAAAACTTCGTTCATACTCATCCATGGTCATACTACCCAGCTTGAGTTCGAAGAACTCCTTCATCTTTCTGTCATAGTATCTTTTAGTCAGGTATTTCTTCTCGAAATACCTCTTGAATTCCTTCCAAGTGACCTCTTTCTCTCTGATGTGCTGCACTTGCAAAAACTGATCCCACCACATGGAGGCTTTTCCTTTCAACTGGTACATTGCAATTCTCCCCTCTGCATGGGCAGAATAATTCTGCAGTTGGAAGTATTTCTTCATGCCCAACAACCATGTCTCGGCGTCTTCCTCCTTCTTATGTTCTCCATCGAATGTTGGAGGCTTAATTTTGTTCATCTCTCCTTTCAATTCCTCCCTTCCAGATTTCTGATGTTTTATGGTAGGTGATGGGCTTGAACTACTGTGTGTCTCCTTGTCCGAATTTTTTTGGGAGCGACTGTGATGTCGACTACCACTCCTCGATCTGCTTCTTCTCCCATGGGTTCCGCGACTCTCCGTTGTACCTGAGTCTCTTCCTTTCTCAAGTTTCTTCTCTATTCTTTCCAGACTCTGCAAGAATTTTAAGTTTAATTTCCCTTGCCGATCCTTGACTTTCATGAGATTTCGGCTATCAGCTCGATGCTCTCTGGCCTCTCTTTGCAATCCTTCAAGGATTTTCATTATATGTCCTTCCTTATCCATCTCCTTTCCATGCCCATTAGAGTTCGATCCTTCGACTCCTAGGTTAACATCCTTTCCTTCCCGCTCGTCTTCCATTTCAGGGGTAATTTGCACTCTTCCCCACTCCATACTCGACGTTGATTAACTGGAGTTTTGGCCTCTATTGTATTCTGAACACGCACTGTGCAATCCAATTCAAAATTGTCAGGCCATTAAACTTCATGAATAACCCACAATGTTTATAACTAATACGAACAAGAATGAAAGACATTTCAACTTCACAAGTTTTTCGATCTCTTTCTGGCTCTGTGTTTTTCGGGTTTCTTGAAATTCTCCTATTTCCCTATCGGAGAATTTCCCCCCATAGGAAACTCTTCGAGGTCTCCCTTCCTTCTATCGGGGTTACCTCTATCGATATTTTGAAATCGACAGTGTTCTGGTGGGTTGAATCCCCGATTTCTGATTTCCGATGCACTACCTTTACGCGTTAGCCTCTGCTATGGGCTCTACGCCATATGATCGCTGACTCGTGACCCCGGCCTCTTCCCTTATCGGGGTTCGGGGTTTCGCGAATCAAAATGTGCCAAAACTCTTGACAGCGGAATCCCCTATTTTTCGATTTCCGATGGACTCCGTCCATGCTAGCCCTCCGGGCTATACCCTCACCATACGACCACTACCCATGACCGTGATCAATCCTCCTATCGGGGTTTCGGGATTTGTGATGTCGCGATGCACATGCATTCACAACCCCCGATCCTCCGATTCTCGATGTGCTTTTACATTGGATAGCTCTCCTAGCTCATCCTCTGGTCCACATGACCATACTATATGACCTCCACCTTACCCCGTCGGGGTTTCAACGGTTTCAATGTCAAAGCGCATACGCTCACGGGATCCCCGATATCTCGATTACCGATATGCCGATGGGCCTTTTGCTTTAACCCTTCGCGGTTAAGCCCAAGTCTATGTGACCTCTACCCCGTGACCGTACTCAAAGCTCTCGTTGGGGTTTCGGGTTTCAAAGTGTATGAATCACTTGTCAACTGGGTTCCCGATTTCCCGATGAACTTCAAACACCGATGGACTTACTCCTTATCGGGACTTTCCCTGATGGAAGATCTCTGCCACGTGTCCCCTAATATGAACGGTCTAGATCTTGTCGCGAAATCGCGGATCGGGATCCCGTGTGACGAGATCTCTATGTGCTCAAGAACTCCGATTCTCCGATTTTCGATTCTCTCCCGGATTCTAACACGTGTCCTCCTTGGAATCCTACGGCTATCGGGTTTTTCGACCGAGATATGATGGCTCAGATTCTCTCTCGCTAATTTGGATCTTTCGCCCCTAAATATTAAGATTTAACCTTCGGGCATCTCCTGACAGATCCAACAGCTGTCGGGTTTTCCGACTAATATCTGACGGCTCAAACCGTTCCTAACCAAATCGAGATTTCGCATATCGCGATTTTCCAATCCCCTGTGCAATATCCAAAGGCTTTAAACCTTGTGCACATTCTCCAGATCTGATGGTTACAAGGGTTCGCCTTCCCTCCCGAACAGATTTTATGGTTCTAACACCATTGGTGTAGAGACCTGTCTTCCCGTGGTCATAGACCATACCAGCTATGGTTTCATAGTACCGCTATACTTCCTAAGCTTGTAAACGCGGTCAAGCAGCTACTTGACACACTGGAACAAACCAACATCCGAAATTGGCCATTCTACGCCCAATTTCTCTTCACATTTTCGGTCCAAAGACCGCTCCACTGGCCCATCTAGGCTCAGTGTCGAAACCTTAGCTCTGATACCAATTTGTAGTGTACCTTTTCACTACTGAGGTTTTCAAACCTCTCAGTTACCATTCTATACATGAATGTTTACATAATTCGTACAGGAATTATAACCACATGCATTTAAACAATTAAACACATTTAAATTACAGAGTAAAACGTATCTTGTTAGTGCTATAATTAATCAAGCCATAGTATTCAGCATCACTTCATTTACACAGCGGAAAACATGATTCATAAACAACTCAGTCATGCCCAGTGTGATAAAACATAATGCAGATACTTATCTTTTAATAGTTGTAGAATTCACCAACCAAGTGCAGGCCTTCCACGAACCTCCCAGCCTTAGACCACACTGTTCATCATCTCAACAGTGGGTCACCCCCGATATGGGACCGACCTCCACCCCAAGGCAAGGAATCCTAAGCTAGGCTGAGGTTACAGGGAAGATAGCACATACACAACCACCAGGAAGAAAGCTCTCCCAGAAATCTCCCACACTCACTTCCCACAGAACCTCCTTCCCCACATGCCTGTTCCACCCCAGGAGAGTGCACCTTCTCTGTCACCTAGACAGTCCTTTGGCTGCTAGTCTCCCTTACCTTGGGTTATAGGAACAGACCGGACCGAAAGTCTCCGGGCTCTATGGCAGCTACAGGGTTCCTTCCAGGAGTTCTCTTCTCCCTCTGTGCACTCTCTCACCTGGAGGAGTCACTCATAGGCCAACAAGCCTTATGTAGTCTAGTACTGTGTGGTCACAACAACCCATGGGGAACACAGACAAATGGTTCCCAAAATGGTTCAGCAGTCACAGGATGATCTCACGGCATGATTTCAGAACAGAGCTCCATGCACAGGCTAGCTCAACTTTTCCCTGAACAACAAAGATCCTTCCACTCAAATTCAACACAGGCTTAATGCACACACGGGTTTCTTAGAGACACGGGTTTACTCAGAGACAGACACAGACTGCACAGCTCGGGGCGGGGTGTACACGGTTTCTTTAGGACAACACAGGCTTAACGACTTTCAGAGATGAACCAGCGTATCTGGCAGAGGTCGTATCGGTTCCATGCTCAGAGGTTCGGGTTCGAATGGAGAGAAGATCCCCTCCCACGGTTCATCTCGGCTCTTATATTTGCATGCACCAGGGTTGACACTTGTCACCCTGGGAACTGCATGTGTTCCACAGCGTGCATCCCCTTTGCACGTTCCCTCCCTTGCCAGGAACTTAGGATAACCATAAATGCACATATCCCTTTTTAAAATAATATTAAAATATTATTTCCCAGGCTTAAGCCCCCTAGGCTTAGCCCCTAGGTTCAACACTCAGCCCCTTTTCCCACCTTTCAGCCCCTAATCCCTTGCCCACACTGTGGACTCTCGGTCCCCCATCACTCATTCATCGTGGTCGGTCTGCACCTGGTGGTGCTTATATTTTATTAATCATTCTGCATATATACAAGTACAACAACAGGCTCCCGGCCTTCAAACACTTAGGCTCCCTGGCCTAATAAACACATAAGCTTCCCAACTTATACAAAACTTGGCTCACCAGCCTATAGAACACATTTACAATTCATTACATATATCATGATCTGTAACGGGGCTCGGCCTTGGGGACACTACACAGTGACCCCCAATATACGATCCGACCACTACAAATAGTTGAACCACAGAGGGATAATATTCATAATTCACCCGAATGCGACCTCGTGTGTAACCCCTGTGTAAGAGGGGGATCCTAGAAAACCAATACGACAATTGGATTTGACTCTCCCTAACTCAGGATGCTAATTTTTGTTTTGAAAACTTTGGAGAGTTGTACTCACAGCCTAATCCAAAGTGCTAACCCTAGTCTAC
This sequence comes from Picea sitchensis, assembly GCA_010110895.2. Classification (NCBI taxonomy): domain Eukaryota; kingdom Viridiplantae; phylum Streptophyta; class Pinopsida; order Pinales; family Pinaceae; genus Picea; species Picea sitchensis. The sequence continues at coordinate 25,121 of SNQJ01S0190620.1, read as the reverse complement.
TGTTGGTGGAAGATCCTAAAAACGAAAATGTTCTAGATATTTTTTCATTAGCGTTCGTTTTATAGTTGTTCTTTACTCAAAGGGTGCACAAAAGTGAAACTAATGGAATGATGACTCAATGCCCAAAAAGATGCATAGAATATGATAAGCAATCATTTCTTTTCAATGAACGTCTATTTAAGGGAAAGAGAAGGAGTCGTTTTCACTTTCAAACACTAATATGAAAAGTCCTCAAACAATTGGTTCTCAATCGAATCCAATGAAATGCTAAAACATTTTCAAAAATGTCTTCTAATATGCAAATCAAGCACTAAAATGTATCTTTTTTGTTTGTATGCGAATGATGACTAATTCAATGAAAAAAATTCTCCTATCAACTACCTTTTCAGATCAAGGAGATTCAGACAAGTATGATCAGATTTCGCACACACACCCTTTTGCTGTGATTGAAACAAGAAGCAAATAGAAAACAAAGATAACAAAGAAAATCAATAATTTTACACAAAAATAGATGTTGAAGAACAATGGCGTCAAAAAACCAAACAAGATGATTCGCAGATTTTCTAATGCCCTTCACCAGAGTTCCCGCTCAGTCGGATAGGAGAGAAGAAAACAGTGGATTGATTTCAAGCTCTCAACAACAAAAAACTCAAAAATACTGAAGAAGGCCACCAAATATGAACAAAAAAGTGCTTATTTCTCAGAAGGAGGTATTTCAAAGTTCAATGGAAAGAAGCATTGAATCATAAATGATCTCAACAAGTGAAAAAACAGGGTCTGGACCTCAAAAAATGCAATTTTTTAAAAATATTTTGTGCAAAAAGGGGTTGGCACTCTGGTGTAAGGGCCACCAGAGTGTTATAAAGATTTTTCTGAAGCTTCCAGGGAGTGTTGGCGCTCTACTAACATGGGCACAGGGGTGCCAGGCTTGAAAAACTCACAAAAAATGTCCAAAAACCCAAAATTTCAGTCAAATTTTGAACGTCAAGCTGAATGTGATGGGGTAAAGAGTCAATCAACATACGAAATCAAAAAAATGGGGTGAACAAGGTCTGAAAGTAATCCAAGTGTAAGGAAAGGTCTATGAGGAAAAAACAAAACTAAGAAAGTTCTGATTCTTCCCCAGTAGAGTCGCAAGTTTCTGTTGAAGGAAAATCTCCCTCCGGACAGGTAGATCTCCTCAAAGAGATAGACTCGTAAATATAAGACATAAAATGATTATCATGGTCACTGAATTCCTTTTAGGTCTACACAAACTAATGCATTGAGAGGAAGGAGGAAAGACGTACCTTTTACCAGTGTTTGTCCCTGCACGCTCCGAGTTGAGCTCCAATCTTTCGCTCCTCGATAGATCCTGTAGACAAACAAAGTATGACCACTTCCTACTCTATCAAGATTAGTCTGAAATAGATCTATCTACTAAAGAGACAAATTCATGTGATATTGGACACGAATTAGAAAGAAATAGGCCAAGCAAATTATATTAATGAGGAAAAAACATTACTTACAGCCGTAGATGGATTGCAGCAGTTTCGTCAAGTTCTTTTTGCCTAACCCTTGCTCAAAATATCCATGGTCTGAACGATGATAGCTTCGTTGATTATCCTCCACTTCACTGTGTATCACTTATGAGATCATAAGTTTGGTATGATTCTCCACCCAACTCCCCTTTCACCATGAGAAAGCTTGCTTATATATCCTTGGAGAGGCTCAACAACTTGAGATATCTTAGGGGTGAGTTGAGGATTTCCCTCCTTCAGTTAGGGACCTGCCCTAAGATCATGGCTTGATTGAGGATTCAAATCCAACTGCCTTCTAAGAGTGAAAAGATCCTTCCCCCATTCTTCTCAACAAATCAACTGTTGCCCAGAATAGGTAGTGCTCCCTCAAAAGGGCACTCAGAGCATTATAACGCTCCCTAGTAATGTATAGGGGAGCGCCAACACTCCTGAGGGTAGGAGTGCTCCTGCAAAAGGGAAAATGAGTGTTATAACGCTCCTTGATAGCTTATAGGGGGGCGCCAGCACTCCTAAGAGAGGTATAGGGGAGCGCTCCCCTCCAAAAACTCAGTTTTTTGGGTGCTTTCAGATGGAAAGAGGTTCATAAGCCTGTTGACTCATTTCTCTTCTTCCAAATCAAATGTTTGAGGTGTTTCAAGTGTCCTTCTCATGTCATTATAGGAACACCATAGGCATCATGGCAATATGCTTTCTTTGACACTTGCGACACTTGCGACCCTTGTAAGGAAGACACTTGCAACACTATCAAAGTGAGTAATTTCGATGTGTAACATATATTATATATTTTTATGGATGATTATGCAATTTTGTGACCCTTTTTAGGGCAATGAACTCCTTCCCCTTACTTTCAGTTGAAACCCACTATAATTTTTTTATGGTATCACTAGTAAAGTGTGATCCATGGATGGAAAATGGTTTGAACTTATAGGGACTATTCTTGGTCTTGGAATAGGACCAAATCTTCTTTCTATATATAAAATCACTCAGACTAACAAAAAAGTGTAGTTTTGGCCAGATCAATGAATTATTAAGGACATGAATGATGATTTTAAGGTGATCGCTTCCAGTTATTTTGAAAAATATGATCATAAGTATAAGCTGGGGAAATATTCATCTCCTTCAAAATCAAGTGGATTCTCCACAATGATTGTCAATATCGATGTCACCAACGAAATATAGAATCAATTGTTGGGTCATACTAACTTTTCGGACTTTTTTTCATATTAGTCGTCTAAGGATGGTAGATGGCCTTCCACTAATTCTACCACCTAGTGGTGTATGTGAAGGATGTATGCTAGGATAACGTCTTCATGATTTCTTTCCCAAAAATTTAGCAGGGAAAGCTTCTTGAATTAATTTATAGTGATATATGTGGGCCTATGATCACTCCCCTTAGTGGGGATAAATATCTCCCCACCTTCATTGATGATTTCTCTGACTTCCCTTGTATATATATTATTCAATCCAAGGTTGAAGCCCTTGAGAAGTTCAATGAATTTAAATCCTTGGTAAAAACTCACAACAATCATATGATCAAATATATTAGGATTGATTGTGGAAATAAACACTTTTGTGATGGCCTTCAATTATTTCTCATATATCATGGCATTATTTGGTAGAATCTAGTCCCTCAGTAAGATGACTATTATCTTTCGAGGTTACTCCAAAAGTGTTTACACCATGTTTTGGGGTGCTTCATGAGAGTTGGTGTAAATGGTGTATGATTATCCCATGAATGGTCCATGATGTATTTTCACATTGGAGGTGTCTTACTCGATGATTTCTTGACCTCAATTGGGTTCTTACATGACATTCTTCCCTAGGGTGTTGGAGATTTTCAGACAACTTGGTGACATTCTACATGTTGGCCACATGGAGGAGGTTTCTTGCTTAGAGAATGCCTTCCATTAGAGGAGTGTTTGACATTATATAGTAGGGAGTCAGGCCCTTGATAATATGGGGTAGCTTAGATGCTTCCATAGAGACATGGAGTTTACTTGGGGATGCTTTGGTTGTGACAATGTTCATGTAAGGGGAGTGGATTCAGTAGAGCACATGGCTTAGGAGAAGTGTTGAAGTCCTTGGAGGCTTGGAGGAGGAGTGTTGGACACATCTTGTGGAACACTCTTGCATTTGAGTCTTGCTTGTGTACAACATCACCTTGAAGCTTGACATGTGTACCATTTGAGTGTAGTGCTTCACAAGTGTGAGCCTACTTGTAGCTTGGTAGGTTTTTTGTAAGGGTTTAGGCCCACATATGTTTTTTTGGCCTCCCTTACCTATCATATATGTAGAGGAAGGAGATAGTCCTTTCATTTATTTTTATTCATCATTCTTATCACTCGTGCTAGAGATGTGACTAAGAGGAATTCACTAGTCTCTCTCTCTCTCTCTCTCTCTCTCTCTCTCTCTCTCAGTTCTTCATTTGTATTTTATCTCTTATGTCCTGGAGTCACTAGGGTTTCTTGGAGTAGCTTGAATACTAGGGTTAGGGTTTCATCCCTTGTAGACTTGGATATTAGGAGAGGATATGTCTTTCCTTGGAGGACATGCTTGTGTGATGCTAACTTGTTGGAGTTACTTGGTGTGAGCTAGAGTTTTCAAAGTTTTCCCTTACTAGGTTTTTGGAGAGATAGAGGATTGTACTAGCTTTCATATATTCAAAGTTTTCAGTTGTCCCATATTTGCATAATTGCATATTTTATTTTCAGCCATATATTTCTTCATGGTTTTGTAATTTCTAGCGCTTATATATCTTGTTGATTTGACATAAGTTAAGGATGAAATTGTTAGGTGATTTAATAGTTATATTGAAGAAAATAGGGCAGATTTGTTGTTGTATTTACAGATTTCATACATTATTTTTAGATCTGTTTTATGCATGATAAGATTGCCCTAGAGGGTTGAAACTTGTTGGCACACCTAGAAATCTTTTGTCTTGAATTGCCTAGTGGATTGGGGTTGTTAAGAGGTGAAATATTGTTTATTGTTGATGTTGATTTATCTATATTTCATAACAACTCTATTACCATACAAACCAACACCTTATATCAAAGTTCCAAATATGGTTGCTATCTTTGTGGAACTTGGGAGGTTGGCCATTGTCACCTCACCAACTCTCCCGTGCACTTTAGACTCAAGAAAGTTTTCCTAGTCATGGGGGGTTTCCATATGGGTTAAATAGGCTCATTTTGTGTAGTAGTATGGGGGGTAAAGAGAACCTAACAACAATATCACTAAAATAATGAAAATTACAATGAATGAAAGAACAAAGATTACAAGTTTAGTGGCAAGTCCCAATTTGGAAAATTGAGGCCTAGAATATTACGGAGCCATTTTGACGAATTAAATGACTTTTTTGGGGTTACAATGTTCAAAACTTGTGCACACACCCTATATGTTGATCTACACACTAAGACCTTTCCAACACTACAAAAATCACCTCAATTAGAGCTTGTATGCAAAAGTTATGTTTCTTGCAAGTTGACCTGCCTTGTTGACCACCATGGTACGAGTGGATGCCACATCATCCCCCATTACTCATGCATGTGGGGATATCCATGTGTGGAATTTCAAGAATGTTCTATAAGGTCCAAAACCTTATCACTAATTGAGGGTTAAGGATGCAAAAACCCTAACCCTAGATGGCTATCGGGATATGTTAAATATTGGGTTTCTAGGAGAAGAAAGGGTTCCATTCTTTAACATTGTATTTGTTCCATAGTTGAGAAGAGAATCTAGGAGAAGTATTTTGAGATCATAACAGAGGAGGAAATTATTTTTTTTCTTCCATATAGGCCACAGTGTCAAAGGAAACTCCACAGTGAGTGCCTCTTTCTTTGTATTTGCATTTCCATCATTGAAGAAAAGAGAGCAAAGCATAGGCCTCACCTTCTAGATGGGTTTCCCCTTGTATTGGGTTTCCTAGGATATATATTGTGTTCATTTGTGTGTATATGGTGTGTTCTATTGATCATTTCCATATTTCAATTATTTCATAAATTCAAGCAAAACTAGTAATTAATTAATCTGGAATCTAAGAAAAAATAGTTTGCATAGTCTAAGATTTCAAAATATTATAAGATATGTTGTGAGGAACCATTTTAGTGGAATATTCATGGTGGTTTACAAATCATATTGGTATCAGAGTAGTTTTCTTTGGGACATTTATGGAAAGTTTTAGGATCTAATAATTGGCTTAAAAAAAAAAAGTCGTAGAACCCTAGCCATGGTGGATGAGTTTGTTCACAACAACCCTTGAGATCTAGCATAGGAGATATTTGTGAGGCTAGAAGAGAAAGTCACTAATATCTCTCGTAATATGAACCTTACCATGGTGGCTCTAGAAATCAATCTCAGAACATTTGGGAAGGTTGGAGGCTCTAACTTAGAGATCGGATCAGAGGGGAAACCGGGAGATATTGAAGACCCACAAAAGGAGTCAAGGAAAGAGCCTGAGAAAGAACAACCAATTTCCAATGCCATTACCCCTTCACAATGTTTATTTAAAATGGAAGTGAAAGTGGATATCAATCCATACCAAGGTGAGATTGATGTAGTAAACTTGAATAATTGGTTGCAACAATTTAGAGGTCTACTTCGGTGTTCACAGTATAGATGAGGAGCAAAATATTTTTTTTGCTCGACTAAAATTAGAGGGCTATGCATTAACGTGGTGGGAAATCCACATAGAGATACTTAGGCCAGAGGGTGATATTCTAGTAACTAAGTGGAAGGATTTGAAAACCCTCATTAAGTCCCAATTCTACCCTATCGGGTATGAAGAGGACCAATGGATCCTGTTGGGGTCCTATAATTATAGGCGAATCGATTCTTCGACTATTGACTTGGCGTTTCTCCCGTGATGACGAAGTATGGCTCAGGTGATTTCGCTTCCTCATTCCATTCTTGTCACTCAATCCCCTATCACCCTATTGCATCCTTCATCCACGCTGCGCCCCCACTCCCTTGTCCTGTTACCCCATTGACTACTTTTCCTGCCTTCCATCCCTGCATAAATGGACTTAGGATGAACAAAAAGAACAATAGGTTAGTTAGATTAAAATAATAATAAGTATTAATATAGTTAGTATAGGTTAAATTAATTAATAAACGACTAGTTAAATAATTAATTAATTATTAATTAAGTTTAATACCTAGGTTAGTAACTAAGTTAGTAATTAGAGTTAGATTTAAATTAAATAAAACAAATCATAACAAATTCAAAATTAAATAAAAGAAAATACAAAAACTATATAAAAAAAACATATATATTAAAAAAAACATTAAATAACATATAAAATACAAAACATATTAAATCACAACATAAAAAACAAAAAATAGAATGTAATAATAAAATATAAAACAAATAAAATATAAAACAAACAAAATTTAAAACAAAAAACATAAACAAAAACGTATAAAACTTAACACATAAAACATATAATATTAAAATATGATATAACTAAAAACTAAACCCTAAGTTCTACATCACTCAACCTCCACGCACATGTT
>SNQJ01S0190620.1:0-18077 GCA_010110895.2 Picea sitchensis | reverse complement strand
ATTGGTGTATTTGGGGTATGTGATCAATGGAGGGGATCTCAACATAGATCCTGCAAATATGGAGGCCATCATCAAGTTTCTATCTCCTACTAATATCATTGAAGTTAGATATGGCCTAACGCATCACTCAAAGGGAAGGAAGCCCATAGCATGGACTAGACGGAGATGGTACACCTCCTTGGAGAGTTTATGGATCTCTTATCCACCATGACATCATCCTAGGAGCTCGAGACATTGCACATATGAGGATGACATCATGCTTGAGTGTGATGTGACTTTTGCTTGAGCTGACCTAGCACATGGATGACAAACTGGCACTTTGATGATGATGATATGTGACCATATTGATGAGGAGATGTGACCTTTAATGATGCTTGGCACCTTTTGGGGATTGATGTGACTTTTGGAGACTTTATGTCCCTTGAGGAGATGATGTCACCATCCTTTTGTCCTCTACACTCACACATGTGGGATTTTAAGAGTACATTTTGACGTTATAGCATTGCATTTTTATTTTGGAGGTTATTTTGGGGGTCAGTATAAGACCTATCCACCTTGTATCATGGATTATTATGTTTTAGGGGATTTTAGATAGATGAGGTGCTAGGGTTGTCTCATATAATTAAAGGAATGTTTCCTCATTTTTAAATCATAACTTATCCTCTGGAGAATTACTACACTTGTCTTCTATCTTTCTCTTTCACCATGGATCACTTATGTGCACCTTCTTGGAGATGATCTTGTGGATGCTTTTCAAGATTTGTGGATTATTTTCATGGTTAGGGTTTCATTGATGCTCATTGATTTTTCATAGTAAGAGTTCTTTCCAAGTCTTTGATGGTTTATTCTTGATGTATTAAGTAATTTTTTTATCAAAGTGGTGATAATTATATGCTATTTTGTATTTTCTTGGATAAAACTTTGTCTTGAAACCCTAGGAAGGTTTGTAGTTGACACCTTCTCTTGTTATCATTTATTTGTATCTTGTTGAAGGACATAAGGGTATTTCTAGGGTTTGTAGTGGACTTCCCTCGTCTTATAGGTTAAGGTTCTAGGGTTTGTAGTGGACTTCCCTAGTCTTATAGGTTAAGTTTCTAGGGTTTTTAGTGGACTACTCTATGGTTTTGACCAAAATAAATATTGATCTCTTGTTATAGGTATTTAGAAGACGTAGGAAGACCTCTTAAGGTTTGTAGTGGACTACCTTGAGTTTCTCTCCTAAAGGGTTAATACCTAGGGTTTGTAGTGGACTACCCTAGGGTTTAATTCTTAGGTCTCTCTTGCCTTTTCTCTCCATGAAAGTTGAATTCTTGACTCCATATGCCCAAGGAAGCTATACAACACTAGTATTCTCTCTTACAAGTGACCTTAACCCTATTTTTCTCTCTCTTCTTGATGATTTACGATTAGATTAGGACTTACCTTCAATTTCCCCTCTCTCTTAGCTTGACGTTAGGGTTTTAGTGGCATTTTCACCTTGAAATATCCCTTGACATCATTTATTATATTGTTGTTGCAATTTTCATCTTGCTAGGGTTTGACGTCTTGGAGGTTTTAAGAAAATTTTATGCCATCTACTTTTCAGCAAGCATTTGTCATCTTAAACCCTAGTTTTGGCTTGCATTTCAACCCTCTTTCATTGCATATCTATTAGTTTAAAGGGTTTTTATATTTCTGTTGTTATAACTTGTCTTATTGCTGAAGTGATCATCTTAAAATACAAGCTTTAGCTTTTCTTTTGATTTGCATTGTTTCAGGGCATTCATTTCATTGAGATTGTGTACCTTGGGAGGTGTTCCCCATGTTTTTGTGAGCTCCTAAACACATGTGGGAAGTACTATGTACTTTATGTATAATTTCACTTTGACTTAGGACATTTAAGTCAAAAGTGAAATTTAGTCATTTATGCCTAAAATGACTATTAATTCACTTTGTGGGTGAATTAGGAGACATAAAGTGAACTTAGGGAAGTTAAACCAATCTGGGTTTTTTAGTGAGATTCTTTTGGAGAGATATCAATCTTTGATTAGATGGGAGATGTGATGATCTCAGCCATTGATATCTTAGGTTTCCTTATGGAGGTTCAAGAGGGGCACAAAGGGTAAGGAGGAGCTCATTCCTTCATTTGCTCACTTGGAGAGTTTGAGAGAGATCTTTGAGATGAGGTTTGTTGCATTAGATGAGGCTAGCTTGGATGCTCCCTTCTATGGAGATAGCCATCAGGCTTAGGGATTTGTTTATTTACTGAGGTTCTTCCATTGTTGAGGAGGGTGCACTTGGTGAGGAGGGCACATCAGCAGTGGGGAGGTATTAGACTTGTCAGATTGAAGTGAGATATGTTTCAGAGGGAAACTACACTTCAGTATCAGAGTATTTTGGAGGGTTTTCTGTTCAGAGCTTCCAGTTGGAATTTGGCTCAGTTTCAGTGGTCTTGGTAGCATTTCTGAAGGGCACACCATCCTAGGGTGTACTTGCTTGGTTTGGATTTCTATTTCAGCTTGGATCAAGCTGATATTGTAACATGTTCATCTATATTTTGTAATTTTTGTATTCCACCATCTATTGTCCTCATATATAGACATATATTCCAAATTGGTTTTCCCCNATCCAGGGTCATGTTGACCAAAAATACATTTGTACAATTTCATGTGTATTAGAGTGTATAACTTCTTTATTTCAGCTGTAAACATATCTAGGCGTGTTACATTTATTTTAGTATGCATGTGCTAGCCCTTGGTGACTAAAACTACATGCTACAACACCTAAAATTGTGAATGTAACTGTAACAAATCATCAATAAGTTCATGAACTATTGGATGTCCTAAAACAACAACAATACCTTCATTGACAATTGAAACTTAGAGCCAACTTGAGGTCAAAGATAGACCTAGTTGGCAGCTTGATAGGACCTAGAAAATCTTCATGGTATTGGAGCTGAGGTGGCTGATTTTTGAGTAGTTTGGACAGCATATGAGTGGGTTTCATATACATCTTCTTGGCAGATTTTGTGGACAGCCATTGAAAATTTTTAATGGCTGCTTGTGGGTAGAATTTTGTAGAGGATAGTTGAGAAGTTGTGGACAGTTTTTGTTAATCTCTTTTCACACCTATGGGGTAGGAGTGAGGCTGATTTGACTCAACATATTTTCACACCTATATTGTTAGGAGTGAGGTCGGATTTCACTTGCCTCTTTTCACACATGTGTTGGCAGGAGTGAGACAATGTTCCTTTGTAGTTTGAGCATCAGCTGGAGTGCAGTTTGGCAGACATGTTAGTATCTCAAATTCATGTGGAGGACATATTAGTTGGGGATAGAAATTGGTCGCCTTGGAAGGCGCGGATAATATTTGTCTTAGAGGACCTCGAACTATGGGACATAGTTGAGGTGCATGTTCCTGTTATTCCTATTACTACTCATGTCTTGGTGGCAGAGTTCAGGAAGAGGAACAAAAAGGAAAAGAGGACCATTTGTGATGCAGTGTGGGATCATATCATTCCCCACTTGACTAGGAATACTTATGCATATGAGATGTGGGCATCTCTATGTAAGCTTTACTAGAGCTCCAATGAGAACCGGAAGATGGTTCTTCATGATCGACTCAGGGGCATTTGCATTGTCAAGAATGAGTCAGTGACTTCATTCCTTGGTCACTACACCCACATCAGAGACGAGCTTGGAGCCGTCGGAGAGGTGGTTTGGGGCCCCACCACAGGGGGGTGGAGGAGAGAGCAGTAATGGTCAGAAGAGAGATATGAGAAAAGTGAAGTGATTTGTTTGTAATAATTTGGAGCACTATGTTGGAAAATGTCCCAACAAGAAGAAGAAGAGAGGTGGTACCACAACTACAATAGAGGATGCAAAGTTTCAGACTCAGTTTGAGAGAGAGTGTGTTTTCCTCATATGATGCACTTTAGTTGAGATGACACCTAGTATCTGGTGTATTGACAGCGGGGATTCGAGCCATATGAATGGAGTCAGAGAGAATTTGATTGATCTCAGAGACACAGAGGTCAGGATGGATATTTATCTTGGATATGACTCCTTGGTTAGAGTTGTTGGGATTGGCATTGTTACCTTTTGGAGAGATAGCATGCCACCTATATCATTCAGGGGAATTCTCTATGTCCCTGGGCTGAATAAGCGTTTGATTTCAGTTTCTACCCTCTAGGATAGAGGTATTGAGGTGTCCTTCAGGGGCATCAAGGTACTCATTCACCCTAAGGGGTCTTCGCTTGCCTCAAGACAAGTGATTGGAGTGAGGGATGAGAAACTATTTAGATTTCTTTTTCATCCTCTTCATGCATTGGCAGTGAGAAACAACAACAACAGACAAACATGTGAGTTATGGCATCATAGGATGGCCCATATACATCATGGAGTTCTCAGAGGACTGAGAGACGTTGTGACCAGAGTGCCACAGATCAGTATAGAGCATTAGGATGTTTGTAGAGGGTGTGTGCTTGGTAATTTTATCAAGGCCTTGTTCCCTAACAGTGACACCAGGTCCGCTGGAATACTACATTTAGTACACACGGATGTGTGTGGGCCCATGACTCGAAATTCCTTGAGTGGTTGTGAGTACTATCTCACATTCATTGATGACTACTCAAGGAAGACTTGGATCTATTTCTTGAAGATCAAGAGTGAGGTATTCAAATGATTCCAAGAGTTCAGAGCTTTTGTGGAGAACCAATCTGGAAAGAGGATCAAAGTCTTGTGGTTGGATAATGGGGTTGAGTATTCCTCCAAACAATTTATATAATTTTGTGCCTAGCATGGCATTAGAAGACATATGACCATACCATACAACCCCCAGAAGAATGGGGTTGCTGAGACGAAGAACCGGGCTATTACCGATGCAGTGAGATCCATGTTGCACGATCAGAGTTTTCCTTTGTACCTTTAGACATAGGTGAGTGCTACTGCAGTTTATCTGCAAAACAGGAGCCCCCATAGGATATTGGGAAAGATGACTCCTGAGGAGGCCTTCACTGGTAGGAGGCTCAATGTCAAGCACATCATGATCTTTGGGTGCTTGAACTATTCTCATGTCCGCTCGGAGAGGAGGTCAAAGCTAGACCCCACGTCCAAATCCTATCATATCTACATTCCATCACTTAGGAGAGTGGTGGTGAGAAGAGATGTTAGATTTGAAGAGGATAGGGATTTTCAGAGATCTACTGAGTCAAGAGTCAGTGTTGAGGATGATGCAGAGGCATCGGTTGATGCCTCAGAGGGAGCACAACCTCAGGTTTCTGGTACGCCAGTATCAGGGGTGATAGGGTCACCATGCACAACTTCAGGGTCACAGTCAAAGGGTGTTCACTCAGAGGGGGAAGACGCTTCAGGTTCTCAGAGTATTGAGACTAGTCCTGAGGTAGTCACTCTTGGGAAGAGAGACCTTACTTCTCCGTTGACCAATTTAGGGAAGACGAGACCTAGATGGTTTCAAGAGACCATGAAGGAGGCCATAGAGAATGTAGGGGGAGCCCAAGAGCCAGATCAAAGAGAGTAGACCTCCATTTAGATTCAGAGCATATTTGGCACTAGTGACGAGTATCACAAATACTGAGCCACAGACATTTGAGCAAGCAGTGGACCAACAGGTCTGGAGAGAGGCCATGGTAGAGGAGTATGAATCTATTGTGCGCAATGATGTTTGGGAGGTGGTTCTGAGGCCAGTGGGGAAGTTAGTTGTGATTTACATTTGGTTGTACAAAACCAAGTATGTTGCAGATGGCATCATAGAGAAACACAAGGCCCGTTTTGTGGCACGAGGATTCTCTTAGATAGAGGGAGTTAATTATGATGAGACATTCGCACCAGTTGCGAGATACAACTTGATCAAGAGAATTATTTCCATGGTGGCAGATATGGGTTGGAGCATTCATCAGATGGATGTGAAGATCACATTTTTGAATGGCTTTATAGATGAGGAGGTGTACATTGAGAAACCACAAGGGTTTGAGGTGAGTGAGAGGGAGACTCGCCTGTGTCTTTTGAGAAAGGCACTTTATGGTCTTAAGAAAGATCCATGAGCTTGGTATTCACATATTGACACATACTTGCTTCAAATGGGCTTCGGGGCTTCGAGAAGAGAAATCTTGATCCTAACCTCTATTACATCATTAGAGGTGAGGACACTCTTGTTGAGGAAAAGATATGAATATATCTTACTCAAGCATTTTCGGACTTTACTTGGCTAAAGAAAAGTAGATGGGAATATCACCCTATGTTTATAGCCAACAAAAATAATATCCTAACTCACAACTATTAATTACGAGTGCTTAGGATAGTCTTTTATCAACAAAAAGCTTGCTGGAAATTCACTTTTTATGTATTTTCTGAATATATCAGTTGTTGAAATAAATACAAGAACAGATTTAAATACACCAAGATGATAATCGAGACAATTGAGACATAAAGAAATCCTTTATTTCATTCCAATTCACCAAAGATTCATTTCCTTCACAAAATCTCATACAGAAATCCTGAACCAAAGTCAAACTTAGACATCCCCGATGGAACATACAAAATGACCTTTGACAGGAAACCAAAACTGGACTCTAAAAATTGGATCATCTTGCCACATATTGCTTCCCATTCTAATCTACACAATAGCCTTTGTCAATCATGAAAACTAATTCACAAACAGACAAGTATACACAGACTATCAAAGATAGATCAACACCTCTGAAGAACAAGTGTCTAAATGATTTGATTCAGCCCTGAATATTGTTGTCTACAATAAGACACTGTTATGATAAAAGAAAATTAGGTTATGCTGAATATATGAATGAATGAAAAATGAATTATCTCGACATAAACTCAAAGAGAAAACCTTAGCATGCTTCTGCTTCTATCCTCCCCTTATTCCTCCCCTTACTTTTGCTTTTAAAAAATTAGAATTGGTTGAAGTAGTTGAACCAACTTATTAGTTAAACTAACTAAAGACTCAACTAACTTTAGTTGGGGGAGGGGGAGTAATAATCATAATAGGATCATAAATAAATAATAACTAGTAGATGGGACCCCTTGTGACTCCCTTTAGTTTATAACAATCATAACCATCATAACATAATCCATTAGTTAAGCAAACACACCCCTTGTGCCTCCCCTCAAACACATTTACTTTTGGCAATTTTAGCTCATGAAATTTGAAAATATTTAAAAATAATACTCATTTATCCAAAATAAAACAAGTTGTCCAAAATCCATGAAGTCCACCGTCATAAAACAATAAATAACATAAAAATCAAAATCCATATTTTCCAATCTGTGATGCAACCCTTCCTTGGTTGTTGCTGTCGCCTCTTGATTTTCCTGAAATTGCCTTGGGTTGGGCAGAGCCTTTAGGATTTATCTCACTGATCACATGGGAACAATCATCCCTCAAATGCATCTGTGAAGACACATATTTGTCAGAGTCATTGGAGGGTGAGGAAGGGGAAGCAATAGCTTTTTATCAAATGCATGGTGGGCTTCAATCTTCAATCTCTTGATGGCATGGGAGGATTGCACTGGCAAGTGGTTAGGGGCAACTTGGACAATGGGGTTCAAAGGTGGAGGAGTAGGCAAAGTTAAGTTGGGCCAGCCACAATGTTGGGAGACTGTCGAGTGAACAATATCCTGCCATCCATCATTTTCCAGAACTTTAGGTTGTAAAGAGACATGAGGAGGCACATGGATGTCGAGGGCTTGAGGGGATTGGAAGGGAGGCCTTTCAGGCCTGGGTTGGACTATTCCCTGTCCAATCCAATTAAATAATCCATCATGAAACAATTGGCCAAGCTCTTCTGAATCAACATCAAAATGTATAGAGAACCTGGGCCTTCTTGGGCCTAGGTTCCAATTACCTCTACCTCTATTTCCTCGGCCATGGCTTCCCTGACTTAAAACACTCATCCTGCATATGTTAATGATTAGCAAATAGTATTTTAAATAACCATGCATGACAACTCCTTAAAAATACAAAATAGATTTGTCTAAGAATGTATCAATCTCATGCAATCCAATCCATACAAATTGTTCAAATGTTAATCAATGAGAAGGGGGGTGAAACAGTGTTCTGGGATACGTGAGGGGTTTGTATTGAGAGAAAATATGATATAATGAAAGGGGAGAAGAAATGGACACTGCTCAATGAAAACAACAATCAACTATAAATCAACCCAATAAACCTTACTACAATCCACTCAAGATACTGCCACTTCATCTACTTATCACATAAATTATCTTCAATGTAATCAATATCAGAATAGGGCGTGAACAAAAAGAATATGGGATATGTGAGGGGTTTGTAATTAGTGGAAAATGAGATAATGAGAGGGAAAAAATGTTTACTGTTCATGAGATTAATCAAGCAATCCATAACATATTTTGCAGTAAGAAAAATATGCATCAAACAACAATCAAACGACTGAGTCATAATTCTTCTGTATTTGCCTAATTTCATTGTCCATTAATATCCAACACAGTGCCATCACAAAAAAAAAGTATTTCACACAATTTTTAAGAGGTTTTGTTCCCTTTATTCGCACATTATGCATTTTATAACAGTCAACAACAACACTCATTCCCAATCCGTAATCATTAACATCCACTACTGCCATACATTTCCCCAATCCACATCTATATTTAAAAGTAGCGTCTCCAAAATAATAATGAAATCACTATTCCTATAATAGAGCCAATCAAGATCTGTAATGATATTCGTTGCCATATATATATATATATATATGTAGTAGAAAAATCAAAATAATCAAAACCTCACATGCCATGCCTGAAATGACAATTGACTATACAACCAACAGTCATCATTTAGACACAGACTATGCAAGAGTAAATGTCCAAGGCAATGTAACCATGCCACTGTAAAACAAAACAAATACCCGACATGACTGTCATCAACAGTGGTCAA
Organism: Picea sitchensis; assembly: GCA_010110895.2. NCBI lineage: Eukaryota > Viridiplantae > Streptophyta > Pinopsida > Pinales > Pinaceae > Picea > Picea sitchensis. The sequence continues at coordinate 9,155 of SNQJ01S0190620.1, read as the reverse complement.
TTTCAATAAATAACATGCTTAAAAACTCTGAGGGTATCACTTAGTATAAAATAGACTATCCATACTACACATAGAGCGCAACCAACCAAACTCCAAAATACAACATTTCCACTTGTCACAACAAACACACAGTCGTGCCAATAACTCAACATATCGTGTTGGGGTTGTGCACATAAATAAGTGGTTGGTTCGTTTAACTGTTAAGAACCAAACATCAATATAGCATAGAAAAACCTCAAGAAAAGTACTCAACGCCTTGAAAAAGAGATAATATCAGATAATAAGCCTCTTCGAGGGGGAAACCTCCTTTTACCCCACTTAAATGTTCAAGTACCAGATGATTCAAAATGAAAATGTCACTTGGTATATATAGGAGACTAGGAGGTTTTAATGGCCCTAAAAGTAAAATAAATAAAATAACATTACTAGTACAAATCACCACTAATGACTCTGGAGCATAAATAAAATAACATTACTAATATAATATGCCCCAGTGAAATTGGTAATGAGCCAATATTAAGGGCTTAACATGCCTCCCATGAGACAAGTGTTTACGTCATGGCGGCTTGAGTAACTCTGGATGCTTCACGTATATAAAAGACTCATCCCAAGTGGAATCTTCGGTGGTAGTTTCCTCCATTTAATGAGATGCTCACGAAATGGATCTATTCCTCGTTGGTGAATTCTTGTATTAGGTGATGGCTTGAGAGGCTCCAATATCATTTTCCCTTCCCTCGTCAAGTTATGGCAATATAGTTTGTGGGGATGCTTGTTAAGCCTATATAACTTTTTCTTTAATGAAACATGGGCTTGGGTGTGCTACCATTGAAGCATCTCCAATTTTTATTCCATAGTATCAATCTTTTTGCAACACCTTATAAGGGCCATAGTACTTTGGTGATAATTTATTATCCTTCTTAGCTTGCTTGAGGGACATCTGTTTGTATGGTTTGTAGTCTTAAAAAATGCCAATCCCCTACTTCAAAACTTCTTTCACTCGATGTTGATGCGCTTGTTGTTTCATGCGTTTTTGTGCCATGAATTAGGAGTTGTCCTTTAAGATTTGGAGAACTTGTTGTTGATTCTCGATGTGATCTTCTTGCTTGAACTTTAGATTTTTCTTTTAGAAAGTGATGGAAGGAGGGTATTATCCATAAAGTGCCATAAATGGTGTCATTTTTGTTGCGATTATTGAAAGGAAGTGTTATACCCACCACGCCAAGGGTAGCCATTTGAACCATTGTGCTTGTTTATGGGAACAAAGAAATGAAAGGTATCCTTCTAGACATTTGTTCACTATCTCGGTTTGTCCATCAGTTGAGGATGATGATGGGATGAGCTATCGACCAATTGAGTACCCAAACAGAAAATATTTCTGTCCAAAGTGTCCGATGAAGATGGGATCTCTATCACTTACAATAATCTTTGGGCTGCCATGTAGCTTTTTGAGCTGTCTCCATGAATCGCGTTAACCTTGTACTAGTTTTGAAGGGAGATTTGAGAGAGAGTGTACAAAGAGAATTAATGCGTACTTGGTCAATCTATCAACAAATACCATGATGACACCTCTTGCCTTCGAGATTTTGGTAACACAATGATGAAATCCATGGAAACCTCCTCCCGGCCTTGACTTGGGATGGATAATGGTTGTAAAAGACAGAAGTCTTAATTGTTTCCTGCCATTTTGTTGGCAAACCAAACATTACATCACAAACCTTTGAACTTATCGGTTTTAAAGGCCATCCCAAAAAAAGTCCTTCTTGACTCTATGGTAGGTTTTCAAAAAATCCCAGTGCCCTCGGAGAGGTGTGCGGTTCCAATAGCACCTTTTGTTTTGAGTTGGGAGTTCTTACATAATATAAGAAATCTTTGTACCACAGCGAATCACTTTTCCATGTAAATGTATACGATGCACCAGAATCCTACTGCAACCACATGCTGTGAGAGTCCACACTTTTAGATCATTCTTCCATTCATCCCGCTTGCTTGTATTATCCATTCAGGTTGGATGATCGAGATAACCTGGAGAAAATGCCTCAACATCTTCCATCCTTTCATTGAGAGTGCATGCATACAACATTTTGCTTCCCCTTTTTTGTAAACTTGACGGTTTCAAAATCATAACCCGGTATCTTGGTACCCATTTTTGTTGTTCTTATGAGAATAGTCTTTGTTCCAAGAAGTATTTAAAGACTATCATGATCTGTTTTGACATGAGATTGCCTACCTATTAGGTAGGCGCCATTTCTTCCAATGCATGTAGTATTGCCATGTTTCCTTCATAAATGGGTTTGTTGTAAGTCTGCTTCCCGCTTGGTGGTGTTTCAAAAGCGAGGGGCCTTTCTTCTTGCATTAGGACAACACCGATTCCATTTCGAGGCATCACATTCCTGATAAAAGGTTTTTGTGAAGTCAAAGATGGTCAAAGACAAAGAGGCGTACACATGTATCTTTAAAGATGTTCAAAGCTTTGGTTGCCTGCAGGTCCATGAAAAGTACATCTTCTTAGTTAGTGTGCGTTAAAGGTCTTTATTCTTCCATAGTTCGAACAAACTTTAGCGGTGCGTATTTCAAACCTACAAGATTTTTAATGTTTTCAGAATCGACCGGAGTCCATCATGGCCTTAATCTTGTTAGGGTCTGCGTGATACCTTCATGAGATACAATATGATTTAAACTCTACCTCTTTTACTCCAAAGAAACATTTGGATGGTTTTGGCATATAGTTGCTGCTCCTTTGGTAGTTGTAGCACCTTGTCAACATGTTAGATGATCCTCCCAAGACTTGCTATGAATTAGTATATCATCAAAAAAAAAAAAAAAAAAATTTTTGAAGGAAGGGCTTGAAAATGGAATTCATCAACCCTTGGAATGTGGAAGGTGCATTTGTAGCAAGGCCAAAAGGCATGGGCAAAAATTCATAATGGCCTTCGGGTTCGAAATCTTGTTTTGGGATATCTTCTTTCCTTCATTCTAATATGATGAAACCACAGTCAGATCCAATTTTGTGAAGTGGATTGCTCCATGTAGTTCAATCTAACAATTCACTAATCACGGGAATGGGAAACTTATCTTTAATAGTAGTCTTGTTGGGCTCTCTATAATCACGAGGACTTTATATGCCATGAGCTGTATTTATTGAATACCATTACCAGTGCAGGTAAGAACTTTTGGCTAGTCTAATGATGCCGACCTCTCTGTTCGCCAACCAATGAAACAATTTCACTCTTACGGGCATAAGATTATATGTAAGGCCTGATGTTAAGAGGAACCTCGAGATTAGGTGAGAATTTCATGATGTGATTTTGAGTTGAATTGCCGGAGACCTTTGAAGATAATATTCAAATACTTTTCCAGGAATCTTATCAATGATCCTTTGGAGATCTTGAGGAATAGATAGCAAGATGTTTTGAACATCTAGTGAGAATATTTTGCAATAATGCCTTGATGCCTTCAATAATTTTGTCATGCCATTAGAGCTTATGCACCTTGCTGGCTTCCCTATGATGCCTCTCCAACTCAATTTCTTTTCCTTCGATAAAAATTTCATGAAAATTTCTTGAAAATTAAAAACCCTTTGTTTTCAATGATTGTAATAATTTGGATTCCTAGTACAACATACCCGCACCACCAGCCGTTACTTAGAAATCATTGGATATTCATTACATATTCCCCCCATAGTAAAGATTGATCTTATTTCATTTTTCTTGACAATTGTCTTTTCCTCCATCTTGCAACCATTACTTGAAACTCACGGTGCTGGATATACAAAGCAATTGAGATCTTTGGCTAATTTACGATGAATGAAATTATGAGTAATGCTTGCGAGAATCAATTAGGACCCTATTACCTTTTTCTTTTTGATGTATCCTTCGATCTTGAGGGTTTGAAGAGGTACTAATTCTAGCCAATGCATTACGAATATCGTGGAGTTAACTCTTCAGAGACGAAATTGCTTCTACATTTTTCATCTTGAGATGGTTCTTGTTCTTGTTCTTCTTCCTCTTCTACAATCTATGTAGAATAATTTCTTCTCACCACATATGTCCATACTCTTTGTACTTAGCACGTCACAATTAAAGCATAAACCTTTTTGCTTTTCTTTCCTCAATTGTTGAGGTGTTAACCTTGTAGGTTGATGTGACACTAAGAGAAGAACATTGTTCTCTCTATAGATGTTAGGATAGGTCCTTCTAGTAGCCATAGCCATGTTACACCTTCAACATTTCTTGCCACCTTAAATGCATTCTCCAATGATTTGGGTTCCCAAAAGGCTTGAAGAACCTCCATGTTGAGAATCTGTTGATATTTAAAGTTTCTATGAATACATCAATCAGGTAACTCATATGGAATGTCGATTACCTTTATATTCAATCTTTGAAAGTTCTCAATGTGATCGTGTGAACCCTTTTTGCTTGAGATTTTATCAATTGGATAAAGAAAGGTGTTAACCATTGTATCCTCATAGTGTGATATCATTTCTTCCACGGTAAAATTGTCCAAAGTGACTAGTGGACTGCGGTAAAATTGATACCAACAAATTGATTAGGTTCTAAAAAAAAAGAAGCAATTCGTACCTTCTATGTGTAATGGCATTGGAGATCAAGTAATTTCTCCATTTGAAGTATCCTTGTGATTGGGTTCTTGCCATCAAGCTTCCTCATGTCAATCTTAGGAGCGTGGTTTGTCTTCAAACCAAAGTTGGAGTTTCTCCATTCTTGATTCACCTTCCTTGTGTCCCACACATGAATTTCTAAAAGCGGGATGCATTTTTTCACTTTGAATTGTCTTCTACGTTATGAAATTTTTCAATACTTCCGCGATATCCCCTTTTAAACCATCCATGACTAGATTCCATTGAATCATCATTATTATCAATGATATTAGCTTCCATTTAATCCATATTAATATCCAACTTAGCCCTTGAATCCATCTTAGTTTCCATTGAATCCATTTTAGTTTCCATTGAATACATCTTAGCTTCCGTGAATCCATCTTATTTTGTAGATAATTTATCCAATCCTCGCGTTTCTTCACCTTCTTAAAGAGTCCAATTAGGATTTTACGGAGGCTTATTTGGTGTAGGATTCCCTTTTTGGGTGGCATGTGGCCAAAGTATCACTTTTGAACCTTGATTTTGAGGTGGTTTTGCTAGACAATATCTCTTCACGATTTGTATCTCCCAATTTTGGGATCTTCTGGGTATGAAACTTTATCCCAATGTATTTATATGATATGTCTTCTCCTTCAATTCCATAGGTCTGATCACAGTGGATGTTCCAAGTGAAATTTCACGATAACTTCCCCACAACTTCTTCATTTTTGGCCTTTCCAGGACATCTCCCTTGTATAGTGTGCCCACATACAAAATAGTGATATAAAATTCTGAAACTCACTTTTAAGCTACTAAAGATTGTCAGATCTAATGCAACCAGTCCCACCCATTTGGATACTCTAGGAAGAAGAAGTTATGATTGTTTACGGAACACCTTCTTGAGACTAGCTAATAGGACTAATTCGATACCCTATCTTACACAAAGGTGTATCTGTCAAATTATGATGAATCAAGTCTGAAAATTTTATCACAGATAAACTAATTTATATAAGTGGCCCCCAGAGGTTCAGGGTCTGAAGCGTTACATAAATTTTTTTATGTAGTCCTCAATGACTCATTTGGATGAAGTTCATAACCCTACCATTATGCAGCATCTCCAGTATAAGGTCTCAAGAACTGAATTTTGAACCCAACATTACCTTGATCTGTCTTCTAAAAACCCTTTAATAAGTTACGCTAGAAACGTTTATAGCTAAAAAGTTATAGCGAAAATTCCCGGTGTCTCAGATGTAGCAGCGAAAACCCCAAGACCTTGAGCTCGATACCATATGTTAAGAACCAAACATCAATATAGCATAGAAAAACCTCCAAGAAAAGTGCTCAATGCCTTGAAAAGAGATAATATCGGATAAACCAGAAAGCCTGTGAAACCTCCTTTTACCCATAAATGTTCAAGTACCCTATCAGATAATAAGCCTCTTCGAGGGGGAAACCTCCTTTTACCCCACTTAAATGTTCAAGTACCAGATGATTCAAAATGAAAATGTCTCCTTGGTATATATAGGAGACTAGGAGGTTTTAATGGCCTAAAGCTGACATAAATAAAATAACATTACTAATATAAATCACCACTAATGGCCTAAATCCGACATAAATAAAATAACATTACTAATCTAATATGACCCAATTAAGTGGTAATGAGCGAATATTAGGGCTTAACATTAACTAACACCATGATTCAATCAAAATCGTGCGCACCCAGGCCTATTCAACCAACAATACGAGATATCATGGATATGCCTTCTATAGTTATCCAGTTGATTGTCATTCGGCCCCATGGGGAAACATAGTTATCATGCCCAATGTTTCATTTTCAAAACACCATACACGGAATGCGACCTGTGCGAGAAACCCTAAGCATTTGTTACCAATGTCATCCATCAACCAAATCACCATAAGTGCCAAACTAGTGACAATACATCAACCAACAATTCGCCATTTTGGTAAAAAAAAATCAATCAATCGAACAAGCCGTGGTATTTGTGCATACCCACGCATCCAATCGAAATAGGTAGAGGCCCTTCCATTTAAAAAAACTGAGTTTCTTTGACATCAAGTGGGTGACTGTGAAATTTTAGCAGTGCAAATTGGCAATGTAAGGCTCACGTTATTATCACAGAGGCAGTGGTGAAAATTTATACCAACAAGACTGCTATACGACCAACTGGTGAGCATGCATTCGAAGTAATAGACCACAATAATCGGGAACAACTTAACATGCTTGAAAGTCTCCCTATGCAGCTCTAGGAAGGAGGGTTAAGGGTTTTCACAGTATCCGTCACAAGAGGAAAGGCACCAACTATAGTGAAACTTCGAGGCCAAAGGCATACGCACAAGGAGGACTATGATTTTCTTTTGAACGGGAGGCAGTTCCTTGACAGGGCTGAAAAAGAAAATAGGGCTCTAGTTAAACCCAAGAATCGCGAAGACAACCATCCAACCATGATTTAAAAAACCTTTAACCAAACGCAGTGGTAACAAAGAGCTATCACCCAGGAAGGCCACCAACTCCAATGAACTCAAAACAATTATAAGCAGAACCATCCACTTTCCATTCAAAACCAAAATTCCACACAGCTGCAACACTCACGACAAACACAAAACCGAAAAAATGAGCCAAAATTATTTCATAATCAGAGTGAAGTCAAGCATGGACAAAAGAGACATACATGTTAATCGAAATCCTTAATACGGGAGGTGGTCGAGCGGTTTCACCCTACCAAAAATCCAGAGCGTGAACACAAAAACAAGAACAAACAATAGTTCGACTATAACAAACAATTCAACCATTTGCATTGTTACTTTTCCTAATGCGCCACCCATGTTTATATTCCCAATATAACTCAAATAAATCGCTTGACCACTATACAATCTAAACGATCATGTATAGAATCATCACCAATAGCGTGATCAACATCAACCCGAAATATAGCATAATCACCATACATATAGACTATATAAAATCGCAAGCCATTACTTCCATGCACCACCAAAATTTCCACCATATGCATATAAAACATATTTTAACACAATTTCATAGCCATTTCCTTGTTATCTAGGACTTAATTATCAACAAGTATTTTCATGCATGTAGTATTGCAGAACTAGGTCTCTTTTGCATCAGATATAGTACTTTTCTCTTTCTCAAAACTGCCTTTCTACAATTTTCACTAACATATTTGTTATGCAGGTGTAATAAGAACAGACTGTAATGATATTGATGAATAACATATGTTGTAGTAGCGTAAAAACCAACCTTTCATAAGCTCATTTATAACCAATAACACAAGATCTTCATCAACCATGTGTCACACATCGTATTAACATCAAAATTCACAGATCTTCTCTCTAATAGTTCAAGGGGGTCCCACCTACTAGTATTATTTAGTTTTAATATAATAGGCTTAAGAAACACTTTGCGGGCGAAACTACGTTGACGTTTTCAATCTTCAACAAACTGGCGACTCCATAGGGAAATAATTTTTTAACAGATTAGAACTCATAACTCATGGTTTCATAGATCAGGAATAGTAATCTCAAGGATACGTAAGTCGAATGATTGTGCAATAGGGGGAAGTCAGTGGATTTAATGGAAAGATGACCAGGAATTTGGGAATAACTCATGAAAAGTTTTAAGTATGAGGGGTTTTACCACTGTATGCATAATCATTTGACTGGAACATGCTCTTGAATTGAAAGAGGAAAACTTATAGATTTGATCTTAAGATCTCAATGGATGAAGAACAGGCAGGAAGAAGCGGGAAAAAACCAATTCCTTGTAAGACAACAATGGAGATATGTAACAAATTCAAAGGTCCTTCAGAGGAGAGATCATAATAGCTATGTAAACTTGATTGTTATTGACTAACAATGCTTTTGCAGGGGTGTTACTGTGGTAGAACTGATCCAACATTCTATCTTGACTAAACACTCAAAAGATGATAAAGACAAAAATTGCAACATAAGTAATAATGCAAAAATTAAAACAACAAGAAAATAAAAACTCAACTTAGAAAGAAGAAATTAAAGTGTTATAAGGAAGAAAAGAAAAACACAAAACCGAAAGAAAAGCTAAGCTACTAGTATATAGAAGAATCCAATCAGCAAAAAAAAACCTTTCACGCTAGTCCCTTGTTGGCAAATACTGAACAAGCAACGAATGTGTATTGATGGTTGTTGTCATTGATGGCAACAGCGGAGTTGGCGTGCAGAAGAGAAGGAAGACAGAGATCCACAACCACAGGATCTCACTCAAATTTCCCGAAAGAACGAGGGCCGTCAGATCAGACAGAAGCTGCGAGGGAGATATTCCATCGGGAAAAACCAAGGTGAAATCCCGCTTGAATCTGGACCGTCAAATCCAGAAAGGATCAGGACCGTTGATCACTGCTCTGTACAGATCGGGGTTCGGGACTTTGAAATGTCCAAATCGCTCGTCAACGAAAACCCCGAAATCGTGATACGCGATTTCGCGATTTGATCGCAGCCGTTAAATTAAGCAGGGATCTGGACCGTTCATTTGTATGGACGCGTGGCAGCC
>SNQJ01S0190619.1:0-18077 GCA_010110895.2 Picea sitchensis | reverse complement strand
GGGCTTCTGGTGTTAATATTTTAATTTATGTTAATCACTTAAGTGGCAATCACTTAGCTATCAAAGTAATTTTTAAATATGATTAGGTAAATGTAAAAAAGTAAACACATAAACTGATGTCTTTATAATAGCTAGGATGATGTCTTTATAATAGCTAGGAAGTTAATGATTGAAATCACAAGCCATTTATTTTGTGTGACTACTAAGAATATTCCAGCCATATTTAATCATGTCCATAGAAAACTTATTAAACACTAAACACCTATTAAATCTGCCCATTATCAATAGGTGTATGCCTTTCAAGAGTGAGACTCGAATTGTCATAACATGTAGATAGTCATTATTGAAATAAAGTCCTGGAATATTAAGATAGAGTGACAACTGTTCAAAAAATTAAGGACTTAGAAACAATGGAAATGAACGATAGTGGAGGGTCTTATAGCGTTGGAGAAACTACACTATCACTGCAAAAAATAAGGAATCCGAGAGATATTTATAATGAAGAGAAGGTATTGTACAAAGATCCTGAAACGATCAGAAATATAAGTTAGAACGAATTGGCTCACCACATTGACAACGATTTTCTTCATCAATCATTCTTCCAGAGTTTCGCTCTGATGTCACTAGTGAAAATATGCTTCTCTCGTCTCGTAGCGACTTCTAAGTGAGACGAAGAGGTAGTAATAAATAATAGGTGACTGAAATATTTTTTGATTAGATTCAAAAATTGAGAAATTTATATACTGGAAAGTGGAAAGGGTCTCACTCGGTAAAAATGACAATAGAGATCAACACTCTAATCTATATTTTACTTGCTGCAGTAAATCAAAGGTCATTCCTACTATTAGAAGGGTCGTAGACAAAATATTGGTCCATTACAGATCATTACTCAATCCAATTAGCAATCCCTTCGAGTAAATCTATAGATCGCACTAGGGGAAAAGAATGACAAAACTAACCTTCTTCGAAGAAGGATTTAGGAGTCGGGTTTGGGAATGGAACGGTATAGCCACTGTGTGGTCTAGCGAGCAGCAAGAAAGTAATTAGACAAAAATTTCTACACACACAAAGATATCAAATACTGACCTATAAGCCAAAAACTGTTGGAAACCAATATACCGTTTAGTGTAAAAGTATTGGTTTTTGTGAAGGTCGATCTGTTACACGCATACTACAGACAAATACACGGATGAGAATAATCTATAAAGGTTCGTGTCACTTCCATCAATTCTTTTTGGAAACAATCTGAATTGCAAAATCTTCAATCTAACTAGAAATCGAGCAAGTACGAATTATGTGAAACGTGTGTCAAAGAAGAGGAAACAAAAAAGTTCAGGGGTTGTTGTTGTTGGCATGTTTACAGGCAGAGTGTGCTTGTCATTGATGGCAAGAACAACAGCGACGATGGTAAGTTTATAGGCAAGAAAAGCAGAAAAGAGGAAAGAAACAATGATGGCAAATAGGGAAAGCACAAGTTCAAGAGAAGAAGCGAACAGTATGAAAATCAAAGCTCAGGAGGTGAGTATGAAGAGATCAAAGCTCGGAAATAAGAGTAAGCTCGTGAGGAGGAGCGAATAATATGCAGAGATCAAAGCTCAGAAGAGATAGCGCTTTGTGCTTTCCAGAAGTGCAGCCGAGGTCCAAGAGAAGGACTTGCAGGAGGAGCAAAGGTTGAAACCTTTGACACTTAGAAATTCTTCCAACTCGGGAGGATGTGTAAGCTCAGGAGGAGGAGCAACAGTGGTCGTTGGATCACCAATCCCAAATACTCGATGTCCGTTAGATCAGAGTCCAGTGACCAGAGGAAGCGCATAGAAGAAGTACGGATCTGATCCGTTGGATTTGAGCATCGATGACCAACAACCATCGGATCCAGTATAAATGCGAAGCGGATAATGGCTAAGAGCCATCCTCCAACTCTGCGAAATGCGAATTCGCGATGAGAACTGAGCCGTTGGATCCAGAGGACACATGGCAAGAGATCGACATTTCGCTCACTGAAAAATCAAAGGTAAGAGTTGTGGGAACTTGCGATGTCCAAGTTCGCGAGTTGATCTAGACCATTATATCATGGGGAGTTGTGAGTCGTTGATTTGGAGCAGGTTTTGGAAAATCGAAAGTCAGGAGAATGGAGGTGAGTAGTCCTCCAACTTCGCAAAACGTGAAGTCCCGATAAGATCTGGACCATTAGATCATCGAGGATCGTGGGCCGCTGATCTAGAGTATTTTAGATATCGGGAGTTGGAAGAGTCAGGGTTGGGCCACGTTCAAACACCCGACATGCGAGGTCACGATTTGATCACAGTCGTCGNCGAAGAAGAGATCTAGATCGTTGAAATATGGAAGATCGTGGACCGTCGATTAGGCAACCTCCAAAATGCAAAGTCGTGAAATCTCGATTTGTGAAGAGGAGATATCGACCATTGGATCAAGGACTAATCTGAGCCGTCAGATTAGTTTGAGTGGAAGGACAGGATAAGCTAGAAGAGCCGCAACACTGACAGATCAAGCTGTCGATCTAAGATCTTGATTGACGAACAACATTTAGTTTGGGTTTAAAGATACGAGGAGGTTATGCTTCAGAAAGTTTGAGATTGGAAAAACTCGAAGCTCGAAAATCCGAAATGAATCAAGACCATCGAATTTGGAGGACATACGAGGACCATTGGATCAATGATTTTGGTCAACAGACCACGTCAGAAGACCACATCAGCAGATCACGTCAGCAGTCTACGTTAGCAAGGACATGTGGCATAGTCGGAGAACAACAAGTGTCAAGTTGAAATCAACATTTCAGGTACGTGCAAATCACGAATCTGAGTGACACGTGGTAGTTGCTCAGCTTGTGACACATCATCGAGTGACACAAGAGTTACGTCACTCCGAGATTTTTACTTCAGGATATTTACCACTAGCAAATGACAAAAGCTCTAAAGTCTCGAAGTGGTCACGAGACGTTCGATCTGAAAGATCACTTTAGGAGCATTCTCATTCGTCGATCTACTCTAGTGGAAGGATAACGTAAGTTGAAATCTCCAAAGTTCGGAGATGCGAAAGGATCGTGACCCCTGATCCAAAAGGGACATGCATCGTTGGATTGTGGACTCTGGGCGAAATGCTCCCGGAGCAAGCGAAGTTTGAGAATCGAAACTCCTAAAGCCCGAAAGGCGAAATTGATCTCGTCCATTGGTTTGGAGGGTCACATGTCACATGATCGTTGAGACTAAGGATCGCGCATGGACAAAGGAAAGAAGGTAGAGTCATCGATTGAAGAGGACAGTTGTCAACAGATCTTCGATTCAGGAAGATATCCATTCAGTAGCAGCAGGGTTTGATATCTGAAACTCTCGAAGCCCGGATCACGAAGTAAATCTCAGTCATTGATGTAGGAAGGTGAGATCTGGTCTGCAGACTTGAGAGGACAGATCTGAACTGTCCGTTCAGGAGCACCATCAAGATCGTGAGATCGACGGTCTTTCTCCATTGCAGGGCCAAGACATGCTCGTGTCTTAATTCTTCGTGAGCGGGCCGTAATCAAAACCACGATTTTGGAGAAAGGACACATGGAGGCTCATAGTGAATTGCAGGATGAAAATCAGTTTGGTCTAAAACCACCTTTGGACATGCCTGCAATTGCATGGTCACATGAGCTCATCGCCCAAGGTCATATCGAGGGAGGAGCTAGCACGTTGCTAGGCTCCACTTCGAAGTTCGGGAGATCAGAAGTTAGGAGAGTCGGGGTGACTCACAATAGATGACCCGAAATGCGAAGTCCCGAAGTGATTGGCCCCTGGTCACCACCAGTGGTCATGTGAAAGGAAGGGGCTTAGCCATAAAAGCTAGCGCCCATGGTGTAGATTTCTCATAAAGGGAAAAGGCGCCAAAGGGATGAACACACAGAAGTTTTCTCAGTAACTGCTAGAACGAAGTGATTTCATCTACTAGAGAATTCGAGGAGCTATAGGGTGACTTCCAGAGGAGCCGAAGAGTCTCGAGGTAACTACCAGTGAAGTGAAGATTCATCATTTAGACAATTGATAGATGGAAATGTGTCGAAGACTGTAACTTCTAAAGAAGCCGAAGAATCTCAGGATAATGACCACTGATGAGGAACAAACTCAGGATGATCGTCAGAGAGGACAAAGAGTTGAGTGTATTCTCTGACAGAGGACTTGGCATGATAAATATGTGTAGAACAAAGAAGATATGGTTTCTTCTATTAAGTGTGATTCATGTGAGTAGAAGCAGGATGTGTGCAACAACTGAAATGCACAGAAGAGGCATAGCGCATAGAATGGACATGGCGCATAGAGCATAAAAGGAAAAAGAACATAAAGCACCAAAGATGCATGCAGGAAGACATTGATGTAGGCAGAGCAGAGCAGTGTAGCAGAACAATGATGAGATTGGTAAGCCATTGATAAATAATGTATCACTGTGATAAATTTATGAAAATCAAAGATTTATATTTCAGGGTGGTAGGGAGATTCTAGGGAGGACAATTTTCCTCAGAGTTTCAAGTGGGTGCTTAAACACAGGGAGTTGTAGCTTCCATCTGGTTACATCTAGAAAAACCAGGGTGGTAGGGTGGTGCAAAAGAGAACTATTGTTCTCTATTATACAGGTTGGTGGCTATGTAATTGGAAGTTGGTGCTTCCATCCAATTGGTGCTGGAACACTCAGAGAATTGGTGCTTCCTTCTAGTGGGTGCTAGAGAAACTAGGGAGTTGGTGCTTCCTTCTAGTGGGTGCTAGAGAAACCAGAGAGTTGGTTCTCTCAGCAAGTTGCATATTGTAAAATAGATCTGAACTGTCAGTTCAGGAGCACCGTCAAGATCGTGAGTTCGACGGTCTTGCTCCATTGCGGGGCCATGACATGCCCGTGTCTTAATTCTTCGTGAGCGGGCCGCAATCGAAACCACGGTTTTGGAGAAAGGACACATGGAGGCTCATAGTGAATTGCGGGATGAAAATCAGTTTGGTCTAAAACCACCTTTGGACACGCCCGCAATTGCATGGTCACATGAGCTCATCGCCCAAGGTCATATCGAGGGAGGATCTAGCACATTGCTAGGCTCCACTTCGGAGTTCAAGAGATCAAAAGTTAGGAGAGTCGGGGTGACTCACAATAGATGACCTGAAACGCGAAGTCCCGAAGTGATTGGTCCCTGGTCACCGCCGGTGGTCATGTGAAAGGAAGGGGCTTAGCCATAAAAGCTAGCACCCATGGTGTAGATTTCTCAGAAAGGGAAAAGGCACCAAAGGGATGAATGCGTGGAAGTTTTCTCAGTAACTGCTAGAATGAAGTGATTTCATCTACCAGATAATTCGAGGAGCTGTAGGGTGACTGCCAGAGGAGCTGAAGAGTCTCAAGGTAACTACCAGTGAAGTGAATATTCATCATTTAGACAATTGACAGATGGAAATGCATCGAAGACTGTAACTTCCAAAGAAGCTGAAGAATCTTAGGATAACGACCACTGATGAAGAACAAACTCAGGATGATAGCCAAAGAGGACAAAGAGTTGAGTGTATGCCCTGATAGAGGACTTGGCATGATAAATATGTGTAGAACAAAGAAGATATGGTTTCTTCTATTGAGTGTGATTCATGTGAGTAGAAGTAGGATGTGTGCAACAACTGAAATGCACAGAAGAGGCATAACACATAGAATGGACATGGTGCATAGAGCATAAAAGATAAAAGAACAGAAAGCACCAAAGATGCATGCAGGAAGACACTGATGTAGGCAGAGCAGAGCAGTGTAGCAGAACAATGATGAGATTGGTAAGCCATTGATAAATAATGTATCACTATGATAAATTTATGAAAATCAAAGATTTATATTTCAAGGTGGTAGGGAGGTTCTAGGGAGGACAATTTTCCTCAAAGTTTCAAGTGGGTTCTTGAACACAAGGAGTTGTAGCTTCCATCTGGCTACAGCTAGAAAAAACAAGGTGGCAGGGTGGTGCAAGGGAGAACTATTGTTCTCTATTATATAGGTTGGTGCCTATGTAATTGGAAGTTGGTGCTTCCATCCAGTTGGTGCTGGAACACTCAGAGAGTTGGTGCTTCCTTCTAGTGGGTGCTAGAGAAACCAGGGAGTTGGTGCTTCCTTATAGTGGGTGCTAGAGAAACCAGAGAGTTGGTGCTCTCAGCAAGTTGCATATTGTAAAACAGATTTTGTAGCCTCAAGAGGAGTTGGAGCTCCCAATAATGATAATGTACATAAAATAAAGATTCCTTATCATATCAAGAAGAAGAGGTTTTTCCCTTTATGGGTTTTCTCAGGAAATATATGTCTCTGTATATTTCATGTGTGTGATTGATGTTGAATATTTTATTGCTTACCTCCCTACATTATTGTGATCGTCATTGAGTGTTCTGTAAAGAGTTTAAAATTGACATAATTGTTTAAGCACAGTAACAACTGATTCATCCCCCCCGTCTCAGTTGTTCAACATTTGTAACCAATATTCAAAAATATTATGATATGAGGACTAACCCATTGACATCCACAAATTCCATTGATAATACATTATTAGAAAATTATATTTTGTACAATTAAAATTCAGTTGATCAAATTCTTTTGGATTTCTATGGATTTTAATATCTATTTATTAACATGATAAACATTAGGACACTACATTACTACTTAATAATAATTGATCCATATAATTCTGTACAAAACAAATTCTATAACCATTGATACATATAATTCTATATATATCCAAATACAAGGTAATAAATCAATCTAAAAATTTTGTTGCAACAAATTGGTATGTTTATTCATAACAAGATAGTGACCAATAATGCAACAAGTTTAGATTATCACACGACCATAAGTAGGAATAAGATTATTTTAAAAGACTGTCTTGAGATGATAGAACTAAATTGCAGTAATAATTCTTTTAAAATTTCTCATATCCAACATACAATTCATTTACATTCTTTTTGGAAACATATTCATGTTGTAAGAATCTATCTCAAATCAATAACATCAATATAAATACCGTAACCAAGGGAGAATTTGTTGTTGATGATGGTCGATTAGGCAACTGGTGCAATGCTTCTTTCCCTTAGCTTGTTATTTTCACAACTTCACTGGTACCTCCTAGCCAACGCTAGGGGTACTCTTCNCCCCCCGCGAACCGCAAAGGGGCCACACACAAGAAACCAAAAGAAATAGCACCAAAACTTTCCTCGCAAGGAAGAGCTTCCACTCTTTGCAAGTTTCGAATCCCAACTTTCACAAGTAAAACTTAGTCATGAAAATTTTTGGCAGCATAACAATACTAACAGGGGAGATCCCCTCTCCCTTTCTCTCAATTATTTTATAGAAAAATTCCCAATGAAACACATCCTCATGCACAAATATTTAATATTTAATAATTTAATTAAATGATTATTCACCCACTACATGTGTCACACTCTCACCAAGTTGCATATGTTAATTCCCTTTTTATTTTATTTATTTAGGCATTTTACCTCACATTCCCCAATGTGCTCCTATTTTTTGTTTTAGTTGTCCCTCAGTTCTCCAATTCCTCATTTACTTTATGTCCCCTAACTAGATCCTAGTTTGAGTTGGATTAGGAGTCTTCTTTTAGTTAGGATTAGTGGTAGATTGACTCAAGATGCTACTCTATGTGGACCATCTATTCTCTCATGTTTTATTTTCTTTTTATTTATAAATCCTTTTTATTATTTTCATGCACACATTTGCATTTACCCAAGTTTATTCTTATTTATTCATTCAATTAAATTGCTAGTCTAATTCTTTTATTCCCCTTTTATGGTTTACTTAAACAAACCTCCTTAGACTTAGACTCTTTGTTATTTTCTTGTTTTTAATTGAATAATAATTTGCATGCTCTTTCTAACAAAGTCTAAGTATTTTATTTTTATTTTCTAAGCCTTCTAGATTTTTATGACTCACATTTGATTATGTGACGTGCCCTTCAAGACGCACCTTCGTGCTCCAAGGGTGCCACTCGCCTTTGACTACTTTGGAATTTTTTTAAACACTTGGAGTCAACACTCCACTTGGTCGGCCTTGTGAGAGAATAAGGGCTTCTAAGGAATAAGGATTCCGCCTTATTGCACGCCCCTTAGAATTCTTCATGAGGATTTGTCTCAGTCTTCCCTCACGGCATCCTGGACCTCTTAATATAGGTAATCGTTAACCTATAGTTCAAGTAATGACGAGAGTGCTAGTAGGATGTGACATGGATGCTGCCACACCTCTCCCTCAACTGTCTGGTTTCTGTGCATGATCCCTTTACTCATTATGTGAGTTGGATTATCAAGCATCGCCAAGCCTACATCCAATGACAAAAACACTGTCAATAATCCATATACATAACATGCATACTAAAATCATCATATATACATGTAAATCAATACTCAAAACTTAAACCAAATACAAGTCCACTCCCTAACTCAATCTAGAGTCCAAGGATATTTGTTGATGCCATTTGCATCCTCAACATGTTATGTATCCTTCACACTCAGGGAAACTCATCAATAATACTTGTCGATACATGTATACATATAAAATCTAACATATAATAACGATGACATCATAATATAAATCATAATCAAGAAATAATCATAATGTATCATAACTAGATCACTTGCTCACAAGTGTCTTCAAAGAATAAGTATGTATAAAATGTGTTCATTAGAACTGGATGTTACAAGCCTCCTTTATTTTTGCTCAAGTTTCAGAGACTCAAGATCCATTAACATTTGTAGAAGATTTTGGCTAGCTGGATTGAGACACAACAATGAATGAAAAATATCATTCCTTAATGGAAAATTATACTTGGGATCTTGTACCTCTTCTAAAAGGAAGAAAACTTGTTATATGTAAATGGGTGTATAGAATTAAGTATGCATAAGATGTAAGTGTTGAAAGACATAAGACCTTATTAGTTACCAAATGATTCTCTCTATTTGAAGGAATTAACTGCAATGAAACCTATTGATGAGTTTTGATGGTATATCAAGCAATTAAGGGAGAACACCCAATGGCAGGTCCAAATTAGAACTACTCTCGTTTGGGATAACATTTCCAACCAACATGTGGGCTTGGTTGTCACTGAACGTTAATAAGATTAGGAAAAACAATTGTTTTTCTTTCCACGAATTTTGCTTGAGAATTGATTAATTTCTTTGAAATGGAAATGAAATTAACTATTCTAATCCATGTCTATAATATTCCAGTCTATTTCTAACATATTCTAATCTATCATGATCATGAGCCAAAACTAAATTAATGAATACAATCAAAGATAATATTATTGGCAACATAAAAATTTCATGTCAATTAACAACATATTAAAATAATGACATTCTAGATTCAATCACAAATAGTTTTAGATGGAACCTGTAACATCATTGTTGTATTCATTAGAAATCATAATAATTTAAGTCTTCCAAACACTTAGAAATGGAAATAGTTCCTACGACAAGCATTCAATAAAAATCAAATAACAAACGTATGTGTAGAATAGTCCCACATGCATTTGACAACAACCATGATCTCAAAGCGCCTTCTTCTCTTTATATATTCCAAAATAATAGTGTAATTAGTATATACAATGGGAAAAAGTCTTTGCCTTCATTAGAGTTATCTGTTTTATATAATAAGAGAGACCCTTTACATTTTGTAACTGTCAATATTTTAGATGACAATTACATCTTATCATTTCACATGCCTTCATTTGGTATACAATATGATTTTAGAGAAAAAAAAACTTACTGAAAAATGTAAAATTTGCAAAGTTCTATCGAATTATCTGCTATCTGTGTAAGTCTTCCATAACTCAAAATCCTTCAAAATTGTGTCTACTCTATTGAGATGCACCTTCTCAATTTTTAATTCACCATTACACATTTTGGTCGCTAATTCTGGCATGATGTCCTGTCAAAGTCTACTGAGGTAATATATTGTCAATGTGATCAACCTTGAGGATTTTATTAAAAATATATCGAGGATTTCCTTATATAGTTCATTAATTTCATCAATGGAATATTTGTTGTGATCTCTCTGCACTTCTACTTCTGTAATACTCATCGTTCTTGGGGATGCTTCATCCAAATTCTGCATGACCTACATTCCACATTCCTTTAATAAATCCCTTGAACAACTCCATATCTTCTCACATGCCTTGGAAACAAGTTGTTGGGTTTCTTAAATCTCTTCTACAATATCTTTCCAAGAGTCAAATAACATATGATCTTTCAACTTTTGTTTCTCATTATATTTTGGCAATGTACCGTGTATCTCTAGGTATACACTCTACCATTTTATCATTTTGTCAAATTCCTCCTAAGCTTTATTATACTTGTCCTTTATTTCATTTATCTATATATTCAACCCAATCTAATATTCCCTATATGTTTGAATACTATTTAATATGCATAAGCATTCCTTCTATACTTGCTTCAGTTCTTCATTCATGATATTGGATTCCTCCTTCACAATTCTTACAATAATTGCTTCTTTATCATTCTCCTTTATCACATATTCCAGTCTCTATTTTTCATGTTCAAGCCCAAGTATTTTATGTCCTTGTTGTTATGATAATTTTACAATTTCTTGATGTTCTTCTTCCAAGTTGGTAATTTCCTAAGCATGAGTTGTTCTTAAGTGCTCTACTTCCTATAAGTGTTTTACCTATAGATATTCAAAGATCTTTTTATGTAGCTTCTCGACTATGCTAGCTTCTTTTCTAAATTCAATATATAGGACATCTCTTTGAATCTTCAACTTCTCTTCTAATTCATTTATTCTTTATTCGAAAATGTCTATTGTTGCGCTTAGCTCACACGCTGATACTGAAATGGCTCATGCAAATGCACTTAGGGCCAAAGCATTCTCCAAAGAATTCACCTTGGGATCTGGACCTGATTTCCAAACTATCATTTTATTAGAATAATCCTTGTTGAGGGATGCCTCACCTGTTTTCCTATTACTCGATCTCTTCTTGATGCCTTTGGTTGAATTTCTATAATAGTATCCCCCAACAGACACTACATCTTCCAATTCCAACAATTGGGATGAATATGAAAATTTCCCTCGGATTGATTTTAGGGGATTATAGGATTGGATGGATATGTTCACTATGGTAGAACATGGGCTTGTTTAATTATTATTTATTTCATCCATCCTCCTTTTCTTTTGTCTCTCAACCTCATCAAGGTCCTCTTCCTTCTTCTTCCACTTTTCTTCTTGGTTTCTCCTCTTCCTCATTTTTCCTTTTCTTCTCTACTTCAAATAATTCCCTCTTCCTCTCCTCCTCCGCCTCTTCTTTTTTCTTGCTTTCCTTTGCAACCTTTCTATCTTCCCCTTCCTTTCTCTTTTTATCCTCCTATTTTTCTCTTTTCATGTCTTCCTCCGTTCTCTTTTTTGTTTCTTCATAGTCTTTCCTCTATCTTTCTTCCTCTTCTACTTTATTTTGTGTTTCTTCTCCATTCTATTGCTCCTTCTGCTTAAACTTTTCCTTGTCTTCCAAGGCCTTGTTATGTATTTTCTTTTATTTTCTTTCTTCTTCAATCTCTTTCTCCTATTTTTTCTCTTTATCTTTGTCCAACAATATTATGAATTTCTCTTTAGTTATTTTTATTCTTTCTTCTTCTTCTATTAGAAACATTTCTTTCACTAGTTCATTTAATAATATGTTCAACACTTCTTTGAAGGAAAAGGCCCCTTTGAAGACTTCTTGTGAAAAATTTACATCATGAGCCACATTGTGGACTAGCCCTATGGATTTAACAATTTCCTCAGGATCATGTCCTTTTGGTTCTCCTATGGATAAACAAAGATATCGCAGTGATTCAACTTCCTTTTGGGAATGAGGGCCATTTATTAATGTAAATCTCCCAAAATTTATTGGAAACCTCAACCATAGCTTCTTGATGCTTGCTGATAAGAAATATGTTATCCTTGCTTCCATAGTTTGATATGCAATTTCTCTGGCCAACAATTTATCAGGAACATACTTTGGAAAGAGGTGTAGGGCCTTTGTGCATCCATAAATTCATCAAAGTCTAGATGATCTTCCTTGAATTTCCGTAGGAACATTTTATTCAGGGATACCTTGGGTTGATGTCCCTTAGATTTAGATAATCTATTGTGAATTTGAATTCATTCACCACAATCATTGTATTGGTGTCTAGATGTGTGAAAACCCATCTTGCAACATCGTTGTAGGGAAATACTATCAAGCGAGTAGCTATGGCGTATATTCCACTTTTCTTAATGTTGTGATACACAAAAATTTCATCATCCTCCATAAGGAAGTATTCTATGTTGAATATTATGTAGATATCATCCCATCTCATAAAATTTTCTAACCCATTGTGGTAATTTTTGTCAGACATCAACACATTACTTGGGTTTTTATCTGACACAGGTACAAGAATTGGGGGATCTTTTCCACTTCTTGTATGTGGTCTCAAAATTTTGTTGTCTTCTTTTCCTCTATAATATAAATCCACAATAATTCTATCTGAAGGCTAACATGGAAGTGAAACATATTTTAAATCAAATTAAATGCATACTTGAGAGTTTTACGGTTTTGCAGAGTAGACCACTGTTATCTCAATGATGTAGTTGATATAGATTCTTTCGCACTCTTTAGTTTTGTATAGTGCATGATAATGGTTTCAATTTATATTTTGAGTGTTTCTGACTTTTCCCGAACCCTATGAATTTAATATAAGTGGATTACATCATGTGTTGGGTGAGGATAGTAAAATGCCATTAATGCTTTTGGGAAATTTCTTCGTGTCCACTTTTCAGGATAACGTTATTAGAAGGACTTATCAAGAGAGAGAAGTAGTCAAACAAGTCAATCATGACATCACCTTTCCGATAGTGTCATTCGAAGGACATATCGGGAGAGGGCTATTGGGGTGGGGTCCTTGGGAAGTATCATGGAGATTAGGATTTACGAAGAAGCTTCCTTATGTAAAAATCCTTAATTATTTATCGTGAATCTTATAGACATGTGTCCGCTAAGGGAACTATGTGTGTATTCTGATATAATTTGTTAAAATCCTCACAAAGTGGGATTTCCAATATAAAATCCTCACAAAGTGGGATATTCTGATAGGCTCATGGGATATTCCAATATAAATGAACCTAATATGACCTACTTGATAGGTTTTCAGATTCAAATTTTCACTTCACAAAGTGCATTTATGATTCTGATGGGATAATTCGATAGATTTTTTAGTAGGTTCCTTCAGGATAGTGTCAACATCACAATAATATCTGGTTAGTGGTCATATTTTAATGACGTTTTTTTAGCCCGATGATATTTCTAGAGTCTTTTACATCGGATCTCAATTGTTTTGGAGGGGGGCGGGGAGTTTATACATGCATCAGATATTTGGATGAGGAGAAATATGTGGGATAAGACTAAACCATAAATTATAATCAGCAAGACTAATCGAATACTATCATACAATATTTATTCTTCACATCCATCAAAATTTCTAGATCCGATCACCTACCTTGTCATCATAGTATGTGTATATAATTTTAGATAGGGGTTCTCATCAATTTCTCCCAATATGGAAGCAATTGAAGGGTGGTTGTTGCAGCCACAATATAACATTTCCTTTGATAACCAAAATGAATTCCATATTCCTTGTTCTAGACCTTTCTACCTCACATAAATGGGAGGTCCATTAGATAGATGTTAAAACCAACTTCTTGCATGGATATTTGCAAGAATAATCTACATGGAAAAACCTCCTTGATATGTTCATAATGACTTCATCCTTGTATGTCACCTTAAGAAATATCTCTATGGTATTAATCAAGCTCCTTGATCTTGGTATGCTAAAATGTATATCTTTCTTCTTGACACCATATTTTTAAAATGTCATTTGGACCCCAATATCTATACCAAGAAAGTAGGAATCCATCTCATAATACTTTTTCTTTTTGTTGACAACCTTATCCTCACTAGTAGTGACCCTAAACTCTTAACCCATGCAAAATCCATCCTTAAAAATGAATTTGAAATAATAGACTTAGGCTATTTTCATTATTTCCTTGGCCTCCAATTATTGCAAACGAAGGAATCATTTTGTCTTTCCTAATCTAAGCATGCATGTGACCTTCTTCATCCCTTTCACATGGAATATTTTAAGCCAACCCCTTCTCCCTTCTAGTATGGATTCAAACTTTGTGCCACCTGTACTACACCCGAATTAGAAGCCACTTTGTACTATCAAATAGTTGGTATCTTTTTTTTTACTCATACCCATCCTAATATTTCCTTTGTTGTTGGTCTTGTTTCCTGGTATATGAAAACAACCCATGAGATCCATTGGAAACAATCAAAAAAGATATTTTTGTATATCCAGGGTACAACTTAGTTTGGGACACATTATAGTTTAGGGGGGACTCCTTTGTTGGTTGGTTTCAATGATTCTGATTGGGTCGACGAACCTAATGATAGAAAGTCTAATGTGGGTTACATTTTCAACCTTGGTTCTATGCCTGTCACTTGGGATTCCAAGAAACAATAGGCTATTTCTCTTTCTTATACATAAATATAGTACCAACCAACTCTTAATGCAAGCCAAGAATCCTTATGGCTTTGAAAAATCCTTTCATAGTTTGGATTCCATAAACAACATCCGACCATACTTTGGTGTGATAGTCATAGTGCCATCGAGATTGCCAAATATCTAGTTCAACATTAGTGCATAAAAAAATTTGAGCTACAAGTGCACTTCATTAGATATTTCATTTATGATCATGTTCTTGAAGTGTTATTTTCCCCTACATATGATCAAGTTGCATACATTTTCACAAAGTATCTTAGAGAAGTGAAGTTTTCCAAACTTTAATCTATGTTGATAGTTCAGGAAGTTTTCATCAAGGGGGGATATGATCTAATGCCTCTTTCATAATCCTAGTGTGTCACCTTTGCAAATCCTTCAATCCTATCCCAAGTTTTTCTTAAGGGGGGATGTTAGGATATTTAGACACTTAGGATTTAGTTAAGATAAAGTTCATCTAATGTGTCTTTAGGTAAAAGTGTGCTTCTTTTGTATGCATTAGTATTCATTTGTAGTTATGTAATATGATGGTCATGATATGTTCTAAACATAGACTGATACAAAAAATCATATTCTCCTCAATACTAATTGCTATTGATCCATGTATTAACACCTGATTGGTCCATGATCTCTATTTAAAGAGCATGGAAGGTTATTTGTTGAAGATCGACTATGAGAAACTCTTAAGTAATTTTATTTTCTTTTGCATTAATATATTTCATCAAGTGACCATGTTGGTTAGGGTCATGTATTATTTCTCACTTAGATGGTTTTAACCATGTACAAATACTAGTGTATTGATCTTTGATCTGGTTGTGTGAATGGTTTTTTAAGGTGTTCATCCTTTGTGGAGATACCCTATTTTTTCAAACACACTTAATTATTACATGAAATTATTTTGATGAAATCTATCCAAAGCCACTCCATTGGAAATATTATTGTTATTGATTTCAAAGACAGGGGGAACTTATAGATTTCCAATATAAATATTACAAGCCTACATATATCCAAGGTAAATATTGTAATATGGATAGTTGAAAGTATTATTTTTGGATTTTTGATGGTCAGTTTGGATACCCTTTTTTTGAAGGAATTTTTACCCTAAATACCTATCTCAAATGGGAGCACAAGTTATATGGTTGGAAGTATTATTCTGATACCTTTCCAACGGTATATGGAATTCCCTCTAACTCCCTAGGAATGAGGAGATACGATTTTTTTTTCCAACAACCCAGCTAGAAAATTGAGGTCGGCTCAGCCAGTCTTTACAAGTCGACCCTGAAAGTAGGGACACAATTACTAAAAATACAAGATAGATGTGCACATTTGTAGTGTAACCAAGTAAGATATCAAGTATGAAGTGCACATAAGTGATGTGAGGTGTGATAAAGGTGTTGGGGTGTCTTTTCTGGATCTAAAGGTGTGCAAGAGAAGTCTAAGGGATTTTATTGGGGTCTTTCTTATTCTCAAGGTGCGCTATTTTGAGGTTACGATGTTTTTGTCCATGTGATGTTTTTGTATGCGTTATTATCATGTTGTGATGTTGTTGTCATTGTGATGATGTCATATGTGCTACTTTGATGTTGTGATGTTGTCATCACTGTGATGTGTCATGTGCGTTATTTTGAGGTTGTGATGGTGTCATTACTATGATGATGTTGTGTGCACTATTTTGAGGTTGTGATGTTGCTGTTAGGGATTATATTTTGGAATGATGCTATGAGGATGGTTAGGGAATGAAGGCTACATGTGAATAGGGTTTGAATAATTGTTTGCGGAATGAAGCATGCATGTGAAGTTACAAGTACTTTGTGTATGAAGATCTTGGGTTGGTGTCTACACATATCTTTTTGAGTTGGTGCCTAGGTGAGGGGATTGGTGTCCCAGGTAGGTTGGTGCCTACAAATATTGTAACACTAGGTTGGTTCCTACAAGTGTTGTCGGGTTGGTGCTTAGTTGAAGAGATTGGTGTCTCAAGTAGGTTGGTGCCTATATATTGTTGAGTTGGTGCATAATTAAGGATATTGGAGTCTCTAGTATGTTTGTTCCTAAACTATTTGTAATAGTAGGTTGGTGCCTACATGAATTTATAAAGTATTTTTTTGTGGTTTTCTACCGATTGGGTTTCCATGTTAAACTCTTTGCATTGTGATTTGATTTTATATGTGATTATTGTTTCTGAGTTAATGAATGATTGATAAATGGTTAAATAAAAGAAAAATTATCTTGTACTAATTCACCCCCCCCTCTCAGAATAAGAATAAGTTCAACAATTGGTATCAGAGCAGGTTCCTGTTATCGCTCAGTTTGTAGGACATTTTAAGTAGCTTGAAGGCAAGAGTCAAACTGGCATAACAAGAGCTTCCCCACCCACTGTCACCTCGATGGGGGGCACTTTATATTCAGGGTGGCTAATCCCAAGGGAGACGTCCCTAGGTAATCTGGGGTGTTGAAAGGAAAAAGACAAAGGAATTAAGGCTCAAGAGTTAAGATAGGTTTTCCCCTCACAGATTACCACCAAGGAAGATAGTCAAAGAGAAGGTATTCCACTGAAAGGGCACCTGTTTGCGAGACAAGGCAATGATAAAACTAAAACGTGCAAGCAGTGGTTAGTACTTCAATTGTCAATGACTATCAATATACAATACACATGAGCATACAATAAAAGTGATTATTGACGAAGTCAATGATTACAATAAAGGCTATGGCTTCTAATATTACTTCTTCAATAAATACCAAATGATAGAGCATTCAATGTACAATATCAATCTTTGAATTTATCACAATGCATTAAATATCATAAATATGCTCATATATAATGTTGTTGCGTCAAGCCTACTAAGGGTGACGTCAGCCCTATTCTAGGTTAGTCTAACTAGACAATGAAATGAACGTTTTTCTAAATAAGCCAAGAGAAATATTCAACACTTCAACACCTATCAAAGGATGACCTAGCCGCAACTTTAATACCAAGCAAAAGTTAAAAAGAGGCAAGACGTCATCATAAGTCTAGGGTTAGTATGACACTAGGGTTAGTTAGGGTTTCAAAATGTGGAAGTTTGATAGGTTGTTTTAACACAAAAGGCTCAACATTGCATTCTTAGACTAGTGCCTTAGGGTAAATAGAGTCAAGGAGTAAGGCTAAAGGCTTGGAAGGATCTAAATCTAAGGATGAGAGAGTTATGCTTAATGGTGCTGCAATGGCAGGGCCATGAAGTCAAAACCCTAAGGGGAGGAGGCTCATTCCGGTGTAGCTTAAGCTAGGCCTCATGCTCCTCCCTCTTTCCTTAGAACTCTTGGGCAAAAACGAATAGCTTCAAAATATAAATCTAGGGATGAAAAGTGTTGTAGAGCCAAGGCTTTACAAACCCTAAAGGTCAAAACCCTAGGTGTAAACTTAATTAGGCCTAGGACGTCTTCCTTCTTCAACTTATATTTCAAAACTAACTCAGAAAAAGAGGAACTAGTGTAGCAATGGCTAGGCTATGT
>SNQJ01S0190618.1:0-10433 GCA_010110895.2 Picea sitchensis | reverse complement strand
AAGTAAATGAGGGAGCCAAGGGAAATCCACTATGTATGATAATGATAACTCAGAATAAACTCCTAAGGCTGACTAGTAATCAAAGAGAACACCAAAAGTAAAATGACGAAAGTGCATGCAAATGGGGTAAAGTGGTTGAGTGGCCTCCCTCCCTATAGAAGGTATGTCTCTCCCAATAGGGGCCTGAGACTCCCTACTAAATATCAAAGGTATCATAATCAGTTATAAGGGTCCTCGTGGGCTTAACAACCAGGCAATCACATCCCCCCGGAGAGGTAATCCTTCATAAAGGTTGTGTTTTGTCTGACCCTTATCTGACCCAAGGTACTTGTAGAATAACCCTTGCAAGTAACCTATGATACACCTAAGTCAAGTAACTAATAAACCACTGTATAATCAATGCACAGGTGATTCGTCCTAAGTCAGGTCCACCGTATGGGCAAGGTAGCAAAGCCTGAAACCTTGAAAGCACTGCCTCTCATGGAGGTAAGGGCACTAAAAATATCCCCAGATATGAATAGATCCCCAGAAATATCTCTGACGCTAGGAAGGTATCCGGGGGATATCCCTTCAACCAAATTCACGCGACCTTGTGATTAAATCTAGTGTGAGTGGAGCCTCCTGATCTTACCAATTATACAATGGATTTCTCCACTCCCCGACTCAGACACATATGTTGATTTAATTTCCTTGGAGACGTTTACTCACAAAATCCTATTCCAAGGCACTAGATCCTAGGCCAGTTTGTGCACCCTAGAAAAATAAAATCGTTACTAATCAATTTTAAATTATAGCATTGATTTTAATGGCCTTGATTACTCAAAAAGGAATGGTAGTGAAACTCATGGTGTTATGTCAATGCAATAGAAGTAAATGCTTCTAAAATGAATGATATGCTTTAACTTTCAATGAATGATATGCTTCTAAAAATGATGCAATTTTCAATTTCAACTTTGCAATTCATAAGTAAAAATGCAATCTTTCACTATATGCACTAAGCTAATGATAAAAACTCAAAAGAGAAAAATGCCAAGCAATGCAAAATGCCTATTTTTTTGTATTTTCAATATATCAAAACTGAAAATGCATGGAATCAAAAGTAACTTGATTTATGGCCCTACTACGTATAAAACTGATATAAATCAAGAAGGGTACCAAGAAACAAAACACCCAGGCCAATGTACAAGGACAATAAAATTGAAAA
The DNA here is from genome assembly GCA_010110895.2 of Picea sitchensis. NCBI lineage: Eukaryota > Viridiplantae > Streptophyta > Pinopsida > Pinales > Pinaceae > Picea > Picea sitchensis. The sequence continues at coordinate 9,229 of SNQJ01S0190618.1, read as the reverse complement.
GATGAAGAGAAAGACATCGAACAGAAATTCAGGAAAAAGAGGGTTTCATGTCATCCCACTAACACTTAACATGCGCTACAGAGACCCAAAAAGGATCAACAAGCATCAAATCCTACCCAACAAACACCAGACCAGGAAAAAAGGAAAGACAAACTAATGTACATGATTGTTCAGGAAAATTGAGCATATATACACAACTTGCAGTGAGACAGCCTCTGTGTATATGCAACTGTCATGGAAAAGGGCGCATATATTTTTTAAAACAAGGCTAGGCAAGGGTGAAAGGTTGAATACTCAGACCCAGAGTGAACATGAGTTGTCAATCAATGATAGCATAATCCATCAAGCATATGGTGCAAATATAAAAGTTTAGCACATTAGATAGCATAATCCATCAATATACATAACAAATACGCCCATGGATAATAATTCATATATTTGCAAGACATGAATTGGACAGGAAGAGAGTATTTATATTAATAAATGATCAGCAAAAGTGAAAATATTACAGACTTCCATGTCAGCACGGTTCAGAACCAAGAAACTATGTTCCTTCCAGCTGGGCCTCCACCACTTCAATCCTCCACCAAAGGCAAGCTCATAGAATGGAGACAATGGGCTTCTCTATAAAAAAGGGAAGATCTTGGGGGTTGAACACTGTGTTCATACTTAAAGGACAAAGGGATGCAAACTCAATATGAAGTAAATAATTTCTCCAGAGCAACTTTGCTCTCAAAGTTGAATTCTTTATTTTTTTCCATAGCTTGGAATTGGCCTCTTTATAGCCTTCAAAATGCAACTGAAGGGATGATTCAGAACGTTTCCATTATATGGAAGGCCAAGGATCATAGATCTGATGTCGTGACATGGAAACTCGACATTCAATTTTGATTTTCTGGCACAAATCCTGATGTACGCGGGTTGTAGTGGAGCATCTTTCATATACGCTTGTTCTATAGGGTGCAAGATGCATACAAGTGGATTTCTTTTTATTTTTGTATCTAGATTCTAGTAGCATGGAAGACAAGTCTGCATGGGGAAATGGAAAAAGGCCCTCTCTGGAAGATTGCATAGGGTGAGGCAAATCTTGCTCTAACAAAGAGTGGATGTATTTTTCTGAATTTTTGTATGAAAGGTTTCTTATCTTATTTAATTGGTATTGTGTGTTGAATGATGCTTTTATCATATACTTTTAGATCTTCATAACTCTAGGAAAACACATCAGAAAATTGCCTCATCAATTAAATATATTTCTCTTTGTTCTCAGGGCATAGAGACTTAACTTAACAAATTTAGGTTCTTTATGAGTCCCTATATTAAATTCATCAACCTCAGCTTCATTTGGAGTTACCCTAGGATTTTTAGCCACATCATTGTCATCAAATAATTTTTAAATGCAAAAGACCTTTGGGAATTGTATTATTCTTCAATTGAATAATCTCTTTTCCTTCTCTCTAATTTACATACCCATATGAAATTGAGATAACATTTTCATATTCATCTTTATCATAAAAAAATTCCTCATCAATTTGAACATTTTCATACGCTTCTTCCATCTGCAGAAATTTGATAATTTTCTTGTCATTTTCAGATACTTGTCAATATTTGACATTATCCATAATGATTGGTCTGTGCTTGACCTGAATTTCATATTTATTGTTAGGATAAATTGGGATGTTGAAAACACTTGTTGATGTGGCAAGAGCATCAACAATCGAATTATGTTCCCTTGGAACCATTGAAATGCTATATTCAAAACAAATTTCAAGCAAATCCAAGAATAGATTCCTATAGGCCCTCATTCTAGGATTCTTAGTTTGGTATGTACTTTTGACTTGGTTGATAACAAGTTCATAATATCTATGTACATATATCTTCTTTTCCCCCAAATCCTTTAGATTTCTCAAAACTAAAATAAGAGGTTTATATTCAAAAATATTATTTGTGCAATCAAAGGCCAACTTATAAGAACACCATTTTGAATTAGAATTAGCATCGAGATGAATAATCCAGATACCTTCCCCTCCTCCCTCTATCCATAAAAATCCATGTTCCATACACCCTCATCTTCATTTATGTTCTATTATAAAATTGATTTTGCTTGCTAATATTTTGAATTATTCTGATGACCTTCCTCCAAACACAAATCATTATAGAAAATAGTAGATCCAATATCAGTATCAATCGAATAGATAGGATAGTTGTTGGGTTTATATTTTCTACTTACTATGTATTTCAATAAGACCTCTATGTATAAACTTCTATCCTGACCAAAAATTGGCACTGTAGCATAAGACATATCCATTTGTAGAGTACCTTTGAGTTTTGTAGTCCATTACCTTGACAGTAGCATTCCAAACTTAGGAGGAATGTATGCAAAAACTACATTCATAACCATACTTTTTGATGGGATCTGAGATAAATAAACAATAATATCTTTGAATAGACACAAACTCTTCACCTTTCGCGAATCAAAAGAAAATAGATCTTTGTATGGTCTAGTGATATCCAAACCCAACTCCTCCATGATCACCTTTGGCATCAGATTGTGAGATGCCCCTGAATCCAACATTGCATTATGAAGAGTTACATTATGAATATTTATACTGATATAGAAGGGGCTTACATCACCATCATCACCACTTTCTTCAACCCGTGGGCCAAACAAAATAACAGGGTGATCATCTTTCACATTAAGGGTATCCGATTTATATTCCATTATAAGAATATTTATAATCTAATTTTTATATTCCACATTTATGATCAGCTCATTAAAGGGTACAAAAATATTATTTTTTTCCATTTCACTTTCAAAATTAAATGGGAGTTGAACTTTTTATACTTCTTTAATGACTGCATCTTTCCTTACTTATGGAACTTTCCTTGGGGGGTATTCTTTTTTCTTACATTTATCTGGTGTGTCTTTCTTTGAAAGATATTTTTCGTGATGACTAGAAGAGGTCATATCATCTTTGGGATCCTTTGGAGGATTTGCTACTATTTTCTTATTTATGATATTATATTGTTTTTGGAATTCCATGATTTCATTATGATATCCTTTCCTATAATCTTCTTTCTCCTTTAACTCCTTAGTTTGGTCTTGAATAAAAATATCATGCTACTCTTTAGTTAGGTAAATTTGTGGCTCTTCTAGATCGAAATAATGAATATCTTCAAGAGGTTCTTGAAATTTTTTTGCAACATAATTGTTTTGGAAAGGAGGTCTGACTGGCTAATCAACTAGAATCCTATGTTCCCTCTGCCTTATTTGAGGAACTGGAGGCCTTCTAAAATTATGATTTCTACCTTGAAGCTCATGTGGTTTTTCATCCAATGACAAAGTTTCTACAAATTTATCCATAGTCTTTACCATCAAGTCCAATTTTTCATTTGATGCTTGAGAGTGCTAGCGGGAAAAACCCCCCTATGGCTACACTAGGGTTTACAGTGTAGGCAGATCGATAACCATTTAAAAGTATCCTACTTCTCTAACTACCCCAAAAATATCCTAGAATAATACATGAAAGACAAAGTGAGAAGGATCAGGTAATTGTACATTTTACTCTATGTCTGGTGATGATCCTCTCGTGCTTGATAGCTCTACTGACTGCAAGCCTCCTCCCAAGGCTAACCTGCATTCACAAATAGATAAATAGAAAACTACAAACATGAATTTCACATATAAATCATGGGTTAGATGTTATGATAAAACATAAAAAAAAATGAAAATATTTGACACATCATATTTTGGGACAGGAAAAGTACTTCTTTTATTGACAATATAATGATTACTTACAACTAGTGTCTGTTACTACTCCATAAACCTGGTACGGGCTCCTCTTCACCAAGATCCAAGTGTGCCTCTACGTATATTTCTCCTCTCAACCTCTCTCTAGGGAAATGGAATGGTTTGTGATGGAGGAAAAAAGTAAAAATGGGGAACTCTCAAGCAACTCTCACAAGATGGCTGCAATTTCTTGGGGCAAGGAGGGGATGTGAAACAGGTAGAGTTTCATTGTTCTTATGCCTAGATGTGGATGAGACCCAAACAAATCCTTTTATATGACAAAATAATGGTTATTTGGTTGGGTGACGGGCTATAGGCAGTGGATTAGTTGGGAAACTACCCAATAGCCTATAATCTCAACGAATTCCTTGCAACTTTTGCAAGTATACGCGGGTGTAGTGGTGCAGCTAGTGTACGTACATGGGATATAGTGGTGTAGAAAGTGTATGTACATGGTAAGTAGTGGTGTTGGGCACGTACATATTCAAAAATGAGTTTTCAATAAGAGAAACTCAGTGATGGCTTGGAAACAATAGCACGTGGTGTTGGGCACGTACATATTCAAAAATGAGTTTTCAATAAGAGAAACTCAGTGATGGCTTGGAAAAAATAGCACGTAAGAGGGCCAAGTGCTAGGTATGAATGTATGGAGCAATTTAGGGTTATAAAAGAGAGGTAAAGTGTAATGTTTCTTCTTTTTATTTTTTTTCAACTTCTATTTGGAGATCAATCTTCCCTGATGTAGATAGGTTCACTTATACTTCAATTGCATCATTCATCATATCATTCATAGAAGTGGACCTTCTCTCTCTTATTAGCAAGGAAATTTCACTCTCAAATGCCTCAGCATAATGGAGTTGAGAATCTCATGGAGGAGGATTTACTTGGTCAGGGATGGAATTATAAACCTTCATAAATATGGTGGAAAATTATTGAACCATATCAATAGGGAGTCTCTTCAAATTATTGTATTCTGTCAACAAATGCAAAGGAATTTTCTTATTTCCCAAATCCCAAGAAAAAGAGCTTCAAAATTGTCAAAATTTGGAATGCTAGTTGTTGGGAGAGACTTAAACCATTTCCTAAATTCTCCTGAAAAGATTTGTGCAAATAACCTCATCTTAACATCTTCTTAGTCTACTTCTTCAATATATATGAAATCAGTGAATCTATATAAATGTTGTTGAGATGTTATGTATCCTTCTACATCAAATTGTTTAATTCTTTGTGCATAATTTTTTGGCAGGTCATGAAGTGCACCAAGGAGAGCTAATGGGAAAAATCACTAGACTTAGGGCTACCAGCCACTATGTTAGATAAAATCAATGCAGGAGTTTTTAAAGAACTAATTGATGATTGTAAGGGAAAATCAATTAAGAAAATGAATCTCTTCTCATAAAAAATAATTTGGGACAGATCTATCTCTGACTTGGACCTAAATAAAGACTACTCAAATTTTATATCAAAATATAGATCTTGAATAGACTTTACTCCATAATTAGTAAATGATGAAACTTGATCCAGAAAAATTCTTGATTGTGGTGCTTTCTTGTCAGCTTTGTCCATAATCATTTCTGAATTATCAAAAAAAATTAGAGGATTAGGATCTCGATGATTCCTTGTGTGATCCCTTTCGGTAGCCATGATTCTCTATCAAAAATTTATCTTCAATGACTGATATTCAAATTTGGAGTCACCAAAGCGAATATTCAACCAAAGTTGTGTCTAATTCACTGGAACCCTTAGGAACCAGATTTCAAAATTTTATCGTTCTCCCAGGGAAGACCTCACCTTCGCTCCCCCTGCAACAACACCAAAATATTATCACTCTATAAATTTATTTTAGTTGAGGAAAGAAAATAAAAAAGGTAACCACAAACCAATTTGAGGCTGGAAGTTATCCCTTCCAACCCATAGGGGTCTCTCTCTCTTCAAATCAATTGTTGAAAGGATTGATTTGGTATTTAATCCAAAGGCTAGATCTCTAAGGAAATATTCGATTCATAGAGTTGGTGGAAATGTGAACCGAAAGTCCATTGGGTAATGGAGTAACTGAAAGCTCATAAATCAATGAAGGATTACTAAACACTTGGTGAATTGAAATATGAATGATCATAAGCAATATAGACAATACTTCTTTAGTCCAATTAGATATCGTTGTATATTGAAGCTTACAGAGGAAACAAATAACCCCCTTTGGGAATCTATCAAGGATGAATCCCAAGGTGATTACAATATAAATATAAATGAAATTACATGCAATAGAGGATCCAATACAGATGAATTTTGATACATATTCTTCAACTAGCTTGCATTTGAAGTAGCAAAATTGCATGTTTTTTGACATTTTGAGACATTGGGTGTCTAGAATGATGAATATTTTCTCCTTCTTGTAGCATAGCTTTCATTGAAATGAAAATATTTCATCTTCATCTCTTTTCATAACACCATATTGTCCATACCACTTTCTTTTTGAGTAACAACATGCTTAAAAATCAAGCGCTAAACTAAAATTGATTAGACATTTTTACATTCTTTGGTAGCAAACCTACATTACATTAGTTTTAGGGATTTGGAATAGGTGTGAAAGATAAATTTCCAAAGCTGCAAACAAACATAGGATCTTGTGTTAGGGAGCAATGAAATCCAATTGTTGCATTTTGTCCTAGGAAACCCTTCTCACACAAGGGTCAATCACGAGGTCACATTAAGACTGGCAGAGTTAATCACCCTGCTTTGTTGGTCTTAGTGTAGAGATTGTGCATATTATGGGGATCGCTTGAAGGTATACCCACAATGATCAGTGGAATCCTTTCAAGTTAATTTCAAGCTAGATACCCTGCCCTTGCGTGTGGATCTGACTGTCGACTATTTCCCTAGGAATCACTATTGTAGTTGGTAACCTTAGTGGCCTATCTCTTTAGGCTATTTACATAAGGTGAATGTGGAGGGGAAAGTCTTCATTGTACCTGGAATTGACGTTGGCCAAACTCACTCAGGCTCCTTGGAGGGTATACCCACTATTATGTGTGGGAGCTTGCACCAAGGTGTAAGTCCGTTAAGCAGGTCGTCAACGTAACTTTTCCACCTTATCTATCTCAGCCCCTTCTTACTTTGTTCCTGCGACGTTGGATTTCATCACCAACTAGTGTGATCATTGTTAGAAGGTTTTGTTTGCTTGCTTGATTACTAGATTTTTATCGTGTGTTGTTTTTTCTCCCTAGCAGAATCTAGGTTAGATCTTTATTTTAATGGTGTCAGTTCCTGAAACTACCAATGGATCAAGTCCTTCTCTGGGAGAACCCTTTGTTTTTCCTTCTTACGGAACTGTTGGTCCTCCTTACATCGCTACTTTGAGCCTTTCAAGTCTGATAATTGGGTTACCGGTATGGTTTTTTTCCACTCCAGTGATCTCGAATGCAAGTTCTTAGAATGTAAGCAAACTACCCATGCATCAACCTCATGTCAGCCTTTCTCCTTCTTCGCCTAGTGAAAGCTCTCAAGTGAGTATCTAGATTAATAAGAAGAAGAAGAAACGAAAAGAGAAGAAGAAGAACCAGAAAGGGACCAAGCCTCCAACTACATCAAATGTTGGATATAAGAAACCAACTACTGTTAATAGTACTGGGAGTGTTGATAATGTATATAATATTAAAGCAAAGAATCTAAAAACCAAATCCCCTTGCATTCTTTGTAAGGGTAACCACTTTCTGAGGGATTGACCTGGTATTCCCAAGGTATTAGAAATGTGGCCTTCTACGTCATCGGCCCCTACTAGTGATACCTCGTCAACTAGTGACGTTAAGGTTTGTAAGAATAAGACAACTGTCAAATTCCCTTACATGTTATGCAAAGGTGATCATTATTCTCACCTTTTTCCTCGTATGGACAAGGCTTCTTCTCTTTTGGAAAAACTTCAACTTCCAAAAGGTTATCATAATATTTCTCCCAACCCATAGTTAGTTGATGGACTCATCAATCTGGTTCAATCCCCGATCAATCCAGTTGATCATGTGGTCAATATAGTTTCATCGTCGGTTGAACCACTCACCAAAGTAGTTGATCCAACTCCATATTGATCAGCCCCACTTTTCCTCCGGAAAGTGAAACCCAAGTGACTGATCCAGTCCTGTCATTGGTCAGTCCCACCTTTCATCTAAAGAGTGTCAAAGTGGTTGACCCGACTCTGCCATCGGTCGATCCCACTCCTCCTTTGAGAAGTGTCAAATTGGTTGCTTTGGTGACTTCATCGGTCAATCCCACTCCTTCTATGACAAGTGCCAAAGTGGTTTCTCTGGTGACTTCATCGGTCAATCCCACTCCTCCTATGATGAGTGCCAAAGTGGTTTCTCCAGTTACTTCATCGGTTAATCCCACTCCTCCTCTGATGAGTGCTAAAGTGATTGATCCAGTCCCATCATCGATCAATCCCACCCTTCATCCAAAGAGTGCCAAAGTGGTTTCTCTGGTTACATCATCGGTCAATCCCACTCTTCCTCTGACGAGTGACAAATTGGTTTCTCTGGTTAGATCATCGGTCAATCCCACTCTTCCTCTGAAGAGTGCCAAGGTGGTCAATCCGATATCATCATCGATCGATCCTACTCTCCTGCTAGAGTGTAAACCCGATTATGCCCACGTTTTTCTCCTTGAAACAACATCTATCGTGCCGAGGGGCATTCCTCCTTCTTCTTTCCAAGTAATGAGTCCATCCTTTTTTATTGGGGTTTTCTAACTAGACCTCTTCTTCCCTCTCACATGCCTTTCAAGATTATAGTAAAATTTTGTGGTCAGGACGTTCTTCATACGATGATATATCAAGGTTCGTCCATTAGTATTTTTTCCTCTATTGCTTGGCAAGCTTTGGGTTATCCTAAGCTTGTGCTAGTTACTCAGACTTTGTTCGCTTTCAATAGAAGAACCAGTCACCCTTTAGGGATCCTTCCTCAGTTTCCAGTAACTTTGGGAGGGAAAAATGTCTTTATTGATGTTATGGTAGTCCAGGACCCCTTGGATTTCGATTTACTCCTTGGGCGAGATTATGTATATGCCATGAAATCTATTGTGTCCACTTTTTTCCCTGTGATATATTTCTCGCACGATAGAAGAATGGTGACTATTGATCAACTTTCATTTGTTGGACCTGACTTGACCATCAACCCAATAACCTCCCTAACCGGGTCTTATATGCAGTCGGTATCACCTCTGCCACAAGTCAATTATGTGGCGTTGTCTCCCATGACTTCAAATTCCGATGAATTAGATCTGGTATTTGACATGGTGATCTCTTCGGTAGGCCTATTGGAGCCTGATCTCCTTACCCCTGTCATATCCCTCGACATGTGTTTGTTGTTTGACAACACAGGTATTCCAACAGAGGACGAACACCTTCAGTAACCACTCACATAACCAGATCAAATATCAACACACCGATGTTTTCAC
>SNQJ01S0190615.1:0-14290 GCA_010110895.2 Picea sitchensis | reverse complement strand
TTTGGCTATTAGTGTAGATATGATGTGTGCATGTGTCAGGGTGAATGCCTTTCATGTCTGCATAATCCCATGCAAAGGCATCAAATTGTCTTTGGAGCATTTCAATTACTTGTGTCTTTTATTCTGGTTCCAAACTAGAGTTGATATACAAAGGTTTTCCTGGGCTAATATCACAAGTTTAGTACTTTCTTCCTTCTCCAAGGGAGCTGGTGATAAAGTATATAATTGAGTGATATCAAGGTGCCAAGTTTGTTGAAATTCGGAACTGAAAATGTGTGACAACTCTGCAAAAGACCTCAGGTATTCAATACAATTTGTATTAGCCAAAAATAAACTTAAGACTTGTTCATCCGATTGTTCTTGCATTCCTCTTACCTGTTCAAGTGTTAACAGGGGTCTAATGCAATCTTCTTCTTTGTAAGGGTTTTCTAACTAGATAGGTATTTCTTGTGCCAATTGGGCAGGAGGAAAGAGGACAAGCTTTTTGCTATGTGTGCCATTGGATATAGTCATCTCACCAGACTGAAAACTGATAAAGGCATCTGTTGTGGCCAACCAAGAACTACAAGGTGTCCTAGTTTGGAGGATGATTTAGAGTAGATGACTAGAAATTCTACTGGATATTCCCAAGAAGCTAGAGTGACTGTGACTGGAATGAGAAGTGATTGGAATAGGAGGGGAAGTCTCTTCTTCTACAAGGGTGGTTTGAGTGTTTTCTTCCTCAGAATGATTATCATTTTATTCTTGAATTATTACTCCAAGATTTGATTGATTTATAGTTTTCCCTGATCGTAGTTGAATTTCATAGGTGGGAAAGGTTTGAACTTATGTATTCTGCACCAGGTGGGTGGGTCGATTATTGGGGTTAGGGATTAGCTGGGCAGGGATTTCTGTTGGTCTCGGAGGGTTGTGGGAAACTTGGTTTTGTGGTTATTGATTGGCATGTATAGGTACTTGTTGCTATTGGTTAGGGTTCAAGGTGGTTGTAAATTGCTGCTGTATAGGAGGTGGGAGTAAAACTTGCATCTTTGGTGGGTTAAATCAAGGTAGTAATTGGGAAATGTTTGCAAGATATTGTGGATATGTAGGGTAAGAGGTGTTCCCATACACAGGCCCCCTCCAACCTTGTTGTCGAGGTTGAGTTTGAGCTTGCTGAGGTGTCCATTATGGATAGATCATTGGGGAAGGACCCCATTGTTGATGTTGATACTGTGCATTAGGGTCATAAAATGCATTGGGGTTTTGTGCTCTCCAAGGTCTTCTGGAAGGGTATGATTGTTCTTGTGAGACTCCTCCTCCCCTATACATGGCTTGTAGTTCAAGCAAAGTTGGACACTCAGATGTGGGGTTCTCTAGTGTACACAGGACACAAATTTCAATGACATTTAATGGACATTCTTTCTCACCATGCTTCTTTCGGCATCTAGGACAAAATATTGATAAAACAATCTCTTCTTCTTGTTTTTTTTTCTTTAGTTTTAGGGTATCTAACTGGTTACTGATTGTTCTCAAGATGTTTGTTTTAAATTTTTCTAATAAGTTTCCTAACTCAATTCTGGTGACAATTCATGAGCTTTGTCTTGTACTTATGCTAAAAGAATCTCTTGGTGATTTGCCTATTTTAGCTTGTCCTCTTCAGTATCTTATATAGTAATCTGCAATCTCTACAAAATTCTTTTGGTGCAAATCTCATGAACTTAACAAATTTAAAACTTCTATGCAGTCATCTCTAATACCCTTCAAAAATACGGTTCTTACTATAGCTGGTTCTGTGGTGAATAATTTTGATTTATGGTAGTTGTATAAGAACCTTTCTAAGTAGTCTTCAGGGCTTTCATCTTTTGTTTTCTACATTTTAAAAATGTCATTCTTAGAATTATCCTTACAATAGTCTTGGTATTTCCGTAAAAATGTGTCTTTCGTCTGATCCCAAGAGAGGATTGTATTTTATCCTAAGCTCATGAACCATCTTAAGGTTGAATCCTTCATTGTATCAGGAAAGAGCTTAAGTTTTTGGGCATCGTCAGAGTAGTTATAGCTTCTACATAATATGTCAAACTTGAATAAGAATAATTCTGGATCTTCAGTTGACATACCTCTAAAAGTGGGCAACGATGATAGTGGGATGTTTTTCATGCTGATGTTTCTGGAGATATCCAAGAATGGAAAACCAAAGTTCTCAGTCTCAGTGGCTTCATTTCCTTCTTCTTCTTCCATTCCACTGATAGATGGTTCAGAAACTGGATTTTTTGTGTCTCCTGAACATTCAACAGATTCACGTTCTGTCTGCCCCAATGTAGATTCTTCCATTTTAGGTTCTTCTCTTGGAGCCTTGATGGCTCCCCTTGAACTTTCTCCTAGTGGAATTTTCCTGCACCAGTGTCAGTTGGATTAGTGGGTTTTTTTTTTTGGAATCTTTAGAGCCTACAAATCTACCCTTATTATCTCTATATCTATGCATAAAATGGAAATTTGATTCTTAACTGAATTGAAATCCTAATTCTATCTAGAAGGTAAGAAGGAAACCTTTCTTCGGAGAACCCCACTCTAGTGGCCATGTGGCTCTTCACTCAGGTCTTAAACGTTTTATCCTCCTCCCTCAAGCAGCCTTGAAAATCATTCAAAAAATATGCAAACAATATAAGCTAAAAATCACTTCCTACAGTTTGCAACTCCCTGGCAGCGGCGCCAAAATGTTGTGCTACTTATATGTGTAATATAATGCACTCATTAATTATCAATCTAGTATTTGTAATCAATAGAGTTACAAGAMACTAGTAAGGAAGGTTATTCTAATGTCATGAGTATAGAACTATTCTAGATTATGCATGCTGGAAACAAGACAAASTAGCAAATCAAAATGCACTTTGGTTGTCTTTCACAGAGAGKCTATCTACTCCATTATGGAACATGCAAGTATGAGATGGAGTTATTTTGACAGATCAACTCTATTATCTAACCCATAAAACTAACTATGCAATCACACTTTTGAAAGGGAAATCACACATCAATCATCAAGACATAGCATGGGTAGTTCAATAGTCAATATACTGAGTATGCTATGGTTCACAATGTGTTGTTTTAAACTTCACTAGTTCTCCATCAATTATGTCTGAATACTATTGCCAACATTCATGTCCATGAAACAAAATCAAATTCATAAAAATGGAAACATAGCATATGAAAAACAGAATAAGTAAAGATCTCTAAACAATCGAAACCTAAACTAGACTATACTATTATCCTCTGAAAGGGTCAAAGCTAGCTAGTCTAACATCTATACTATTGAAATCAACTACTAACACTAATATATAAGGATGTTGAACTTTTTTGGGCGGTGGGCCCTTGCCGCTTCAACAGGTCAGCGAATGGAGTCTACAGTAAGCTTTATTTCAATCCACACATTCCTCTTACTCAAATTTCGAAACATAGAATTAAACTATGCTAACAAATCAACTCACATTCATTCATAAATGATCAAGACCTGGAAATAAATGGCATCCTTCTATTAAAATTCAACTCAAAATATGTTATGCAATATGTAACACTGCTTCACATACTATGTTATTCTAACTCTCCACTACCTCCACCATCCTTGCCATGACTATTTAAAAAGTCTTAGTCGTGAAACACAAGGAGGTGAAATCTTTAGCAAATCAGTCAATTGTCAAATTTATATATTCGGTTACATATTTTAAGCTTCATCCTCATGACACAAAGTGTATGAGGGTGAAGCAATAGAAAAACAAGATTATCATATCCTTTCTAGAGATTTAATGATTCAGCAAACATTCAACAATTATCTTTGATACGATTTGGAGCTAAACTTGGTATATTTTGCTTCCTATATTGGTACCAAATCGTGACATGTGAGATTCGGTAAATGGTACTAGATCCAAATAGTATGCAAGTGGTTGGTACTGGACTAGAACAGTCTGCAGCCGTTGGTACCAGATCGTGACAGTGGATGGTTCGGTACTGGATTTGAATGGAAGGTGTGCTTGGTACCGGATTTAGACAGTGGAAATCTGGCACATAAGTATTGGATGGCTGAGCTAGTACATAAAGGCTGGACTCATCTAGAGGTCAAAGGTTACACATGGAAAATTAAAACATTAGTACATGAAACATTTAGTCTCCTAGCTCAATAAACCACAAAAATGCATGAATTAATTATATTTTACCTTATGACCTCATCAATGGCTAATGGAAGTATTCTTTGTCATTCATCCAAGATTAGGTAAGCCAAAAAGGTATAGATGAGGAGTATAATAGGGTAGTGGGGATGTCAATTTAGAGGCTCAACACGCCCTAAAATATAAGTGTATACCAATTGTCACTACCACTTCCACTGTCACTATGACTGCCATTGTCATTATCACATCAACCTTTCTAACCAATCATTGTCTCATCCATGAAATCGGATCCACTCTCATCTTCATGAAACTCATGCCAATATCACAAATAGAATATCTCAAACCATATTCTTAGCATCACCAAAACATGTCTCTACCAAGCATGTACCAAGATCACCACATATCATCAAAAGATATGTGTCTCAACTAAGTTCCAACCTATACCATGCATCAACCTATACCTCAACCTATACCATCAACCATGTACCATAACAAGTGCATCAACCATGCACCAAACCTATATCATCACCACCTATATCATACCATGTGCCAACCATGCACATTAATCATGTCCATCAACCATGTATATCAACACATGTACCATACCATGTACTAAGCCAGTAAACCAATAAATGTACCAGCAATGAATCTCAACAAGTAGACCTCAACCAACATGTACCATGCGTCCAATTATGTGCCTCAATTCATATACCAAATCCATCAAACACATGACTCAAGCATGCTCTTTAATATCACCAAGATACAACCTCATAACACAATATAACAAGCCTTAAGTATGCACCATAACATGTAACCAAACTAGAAACCAAACCAACCACTAATGCCTCTAATCAATGTAACATAACCTTACCAAGGTGTACCATCAACAAGACATACCTCTCAATTTTATACCATACCATAACAAATCAAGTAACTTTAAAGCATACATGTAACCTGTAGATGACTTGAATCTTAGTAAATCTGACCTGTAACTTCTTCATTGACCTCAACAATCAGGTACCAACATTTCCCCAACTTTTTTCTTGTCCTCGTGGGATGAATACTAGCTATCACATGAGTAGTCGCGTGACATCAATACTGCAACTAGTGAGTGCCTCACTAGACAACTATGAGTTGACCCAAGAGTGCCTTCTAAATTAGAGTTTCAACAGAACCCTAGTACTCTGCAACTCTGAAACTCTTGCACTTTTCTCGCACTTTCTCTGTTGTCTCATACTTGTTGTCGCATTCACCAAAAGACCAAAATAGACCATAACAAAATCACTAGATAGATATTCAATGTAAGTGTGTGAGTGTTCTTGTGAATGACTCCTTGAGGGTTATTTATATTTTTTCTAGGTAACCTCTTCTCTTAAACTTAGGGATTCTAGATAACTCTTGTTGTAACCAATTTACCCTTTCATTCATTGACTTCTAACCAACTAGGGTTTCTTGACCATTCTTTGGGTCTTCCAACTTCACAAGGCCATATCTCCCTAACTATGAGAAACCACATGGCATACCACATATCATTGAAAATGGAACGACATGTACTATCTATATATGATAGTCTTACCTGGAATTACACTATCCTTCATGTAATTATTCCTTGATCAACTTCGGGTCCCATAACCACACCTCTGGGGATACATGTCGACTATGTCAAATGCACCCAACTAACTCACCATCAATATCGATCATACAAATGTCAATCATTTTTCCAACAATCTTATCCATATCTTTGGAACTCTCTAAGGGTTGACATCAATGACAACTAACTATCCAAACCAATTGTCCAACATAGAGTAGAGCATAGGCCTCACCTTCTAGTTGGGGTTTCTCTTGTATTGGGTTTCTTAGGTCAAATATTGTGTTCATTTGTGTGGATGGTGTGTATTATTTGCATGTTATTTCATTTTTATATTTCAATTATTTCTTAAATTCAAGGAAAGATAGTAATCAACTAATCTAGGATCCAAGGAAACAAAATTGAAAAAATCTAAGATTTAAAAATAGTTTAATATATGTTGTGAAGAATTGTTCCAGTGGAATATGCATGGCAATTTGCATATCATATTGGTATCAGAGAAGATTTCTTTGGGGTATGTGTGGGAAGTTGTAGGGATCTAAGAATCAGTTTAAGAAGAAAGCCGCATAACCCTATCCATGGCCAACAAGTTTGTTCATAAAAACCCTCGAGATCAAGCAGAGGAGATATTTGCGAGGGTGGAAGACCAATTTGTTGGCATATCTCGCAATATGTCCCTCCTCATGGAAGCTCTAGCAAGAAATCTTAGACCATTTAGAGATACTGGAGGCTCTAAATCTAAAATCATATTAGAAGGGAAATCAAGAGATAATGAAGACCTAGAAAAGGATCTAAGGAAAGAACTCGAGAAAGAGAAGCACAGTTCAAGTGTTTTTAACCCTTCACAGTCTCTATTCAAGATGGAAGATAAAGTGGACATAAATCCATACCAATGTGAGATTGATGCATTAAAATTGAATCATTGGTTGTATCAACTAGAAATTTATTTCATTGTTCACCATATTGATGAGGAGAAAAAGACATCATATTCCAGAATGAATTCAAAGGGCCATGCTTTTACCTAGTGGGAAAGTCTCATGAAGACACTTAGGTTAGAGGGTGATCCACCAGTAACTAAGTGGGAGGATTTCAAAACCCTCATTAAGTCCCAGTTATATCATATTGGGTATATAGATGACAAATGGATCCATTGGAATTACTTCAGTGAAAGGTAGGGGCAGAGTGTACAAGAGTGCACCAATGAGTTCACAAAGATGTACATCATGTTGGGTATCTCTCCCAAGAATCTAGATGCACTCATGAAGTATTTGGTGGGTCTATATAGTCACTTATGAAATAAAGTGATGATTTTAAAGCCAAGGATAGTGGACAAGGTATGTGTACGAGCATAGTATCTAGAAAACATAGGCCACAAGAAAGGGCAGCCAAGCGGTTCCAAGTAGAAAGAGAAACGAGAATATTTTGATGGGGAGAAGAAGTGGAAGGGGTGGGGACAAGAAGATGGAAATGTGATACCTCAGTTTTGAGCCCCATATTAAATAATGTATTTTGTTAATTTATGAAAGGCCAGAGTGCCCGAACAATTAAAAGAGGCCAGTGTGCCTAGGAAATGTAATGTTTTGATCATTATTAGCAATAAATACATCACTAGATGCTAGACGGACAAGGACAAGAGTTATAAGGGGCTATGATTCCACAATAGAGGGGGCTTGAGGGGATAAGTATTTATTTTATATTTTATTTACCCATTTTTATTTTAATGGAGAATATCAATTACATGAGCATCTTGGGAGAAGGCCATGTGGTTCCAAAAAATACATAAACCCATTTTTTGGTCTATTGGGGGTTCATTCATTCACTAACTTACTCATTGTTCATTTTTTACACCTTTCATTTTTGTCTCTCTCCATTCATTACTTCACCCACTATTCATTCCTCATTCATTTTGATCTTGGCTAGGGAAAGAAAAACGAATTGTTGGAGAGGAGCCATGGTTTCATTCGATGTAATGTTTTATGGTGTATTCCAGCCATGAATTAATGCCTACATCTCTAAGATGATTTGGCATGTGTTAAGTTTTTCTCAAAGATGTGAATCGTGAGAGTCTCGGCATGGAAATTATTGACCAGATGTATTGGAGCCCTGGAAGGAGGTGGATATCCTGAGGGACTGCATCGTAGAGAAGGGGGTCCATTCTCTTAGGTTGTGCAAGCTGGATAGAAGAGAGTTGGTGTACTTTGGGTTGTTTTGTGTGTTGAGAAGCCTTTGAGAGATTGTGTGTTGACTGGGTTGGGAAGATAAGTGACACCCTGGAATAATCCTTTTGGATTCATAGCCCTGGCTCAGGGGTAAGATTTTTGTTGAGACTTGGAACAATAATGTCTACGGTTGGGTGGAACGTCCTTGATCTTCAACCAATTGGTGATTCATTTCATTAAAGATAAGTGCTCTCTGTCATGGTTTCCTTTACCTGTATATTTTTTTCGATGTATATTAATTATTATCTGTGAGATTCATGTTTATAATGTGCATTATTGGTGGTTATTTTTGTGTATGGAATTATACTCATTTATTTTATGTTGTAGCATGAATATTGATCTCCGCATGTGAATATTTCATGCCTCTTTATTAATTAAAAAATTATCAGAATTTGAAATTAGTTCAGAAACAATTTTTGAAGTAGCGTGGCCAGCCTATGGGTGGCTAAGTATGTTATAGATTGGTATCAGATATTCTTATTCAATATTGGACTGGTATGGGCCAGAACTTTTGCAAATATGTCAAATTTGTTGTTGCAGATTTGTATGTTACGAATTTGGGGGGGAGAATGGAGAAGAACATAAGTGAAACCCCACATTATGGGAAGATTTTATGTTTCAATGTTTAAAGTAGTCGAAGAAGTGATGTATGGCATTGATCTGCAATTGCATAGTTGAATTCAGTTTTAGAATTCGAATTTCTATGAGTTTCATGATGACTATGTAGTTTTGTGGATTGATGGCCCATATTAATTCGACTTGGAAAATCAATGGTCAAGATTCAATCATAGAGTTTTGAGAAAGGTGTTCTCGATAGGCCTTTAGAAAGGAAGTATCAGAAGGACTCAGAGTTGGGCTTGAGTTTCAGTCCGATGATAGGATCCAAAAAGAAGGAGAATCATTAGATCATTCAAGATCATTATCAGTTGTTAGATATCACAGAGATGTTCTTTCATAAAATTTTCCTTGGAAGATCTCATCTAGAAGAGTTCCGATGGTATCGAATGGAATATTCTTTGATACCCTCTAGTCGAAGAGATGAATATTTCCTAATATTTTAAACTCTGAGT
The DNA here is from genome assembly GCA_010110895.2 of Picea sitchensis. Lineage (NCBI taxonomy): Eukaryota > Viridiplantae > Streptophyta > Pinopsida > Pinales > Pinaceae > Picea > Picea sitchensis. The sequence goes on along the minus strand of SNQJ01S0190615.1, from coordinate 5,277 downwards.
GATAATTTATTGGAAGGGAATATTTTTCAATACCTTCCTTTTGGAGCAATGAAGCTTCCTCGATCTTTTGAACTTTAAATGAAGAGTTTTGCTGGTATCGAGGGAATATTCTTCGATACCCTTTGGTCGGAGCGGCGAATATTTCCTAATATTTTGAACTCCAAGTGATAAGGTATCAAAATGGAATATTTTTCAATACCCTCTGGTCGGAGCGGTGAAGATTGCCTAATCTTTTGAACTCTGAGTGATAAGGTATCGAAAGGGAATATTCTTTGATGCCTTCTAGTCAAAGTAGCAAATATTGCCTAATATTTTGAAATCCAAGTGATAAGGTAAAGAAAGGGAATATTATTCGATACCCTTTATTCTGAGTGGTGAATCTTACCTAATTTTTTTAACTTTGAATGAAAAGGTTTGACGGTATTGAAAAGGAATATTCTTCAATACCCTCCTTTTGGAGTCTCATTTGAGCCTGATTCTTCAACACTCTAAATGGGAAACTTCGACGGATGGTCCATATCTATTCTAATTTCAAGATCAACAGTGCATATTGCCTACAAAAGTGCCAGAGAGGTTCATTGCCCATTTCTGCTTGGATTTGTAAAAAATGATGAAATAGTGGTTTTTAAAGATCTGTGTCTAGATCATTGGAAGAGGTCCAGATTAAGATCAAATTCATTAAAAATGTCTAGAAACAAGACATAGAAGTAACCCATGAATAAACTGAATAAATCCTAAGGGGATTGGAAGGGGGATGCCGAAATAGGCTAAAATTCACTATTCTAGGCCACCTTTTTTAGATTTTTGAGATTTTCGGAGGAGGAAAAGTGACCCCATATCACAAAAATGAAAAATTTTATTTACTTGACATTTTATACACTCATAATGAAAAACAACTTTCATTTAGTGAAAAATTTCCAGAAGTGCACAAATTGAGAGATAGCTAAATTTTTCCAAAAATTCTAAGTCTGGAAAAAGAGGTGAAAAAAGGCAAAGTTGTCATTTCCATATTGTTTCAGTTTTTTACTGGAGTATCTGATTGCAAATTAAAGAGTTGTTATGAATTTCTTATCAATATTTTTTTCTATTTCTCCTACAAAATTTTCTCTAGATCCTGATATATTTTCTTCTACAGTTGACAGAAGTTGACACTACAATAAAATTGCACCAGTGGAGAAAATGCATAAAAAGGGTGAAAGTGGTTTTTTCAGGAAGCCATAACTCTCAGCTCAAAAATTGGATTGGGGAAAGAGTACAATTGTTAGAAATATAATTCAAATAAAAATTACTTGGAACTGTTATAATTTGGAGAATTTTGATATAAATATACATAAATTGAGCAGGAAAAAGGACATGTAGCATTAATTGACAATTTTTTATAATATGCATATTTCTAACAAAAATGGTTTCTTCCATATTTTGTAGAATTGTGAGGTATAAAAATATCATTTCAGTATAAGAATTCATATTCGAGAAATGGAAGAAGGAGAGGGAACTTACAACCATGATTAAGAGGCAAAAGGACAAAATATCAGTGTTGGTAATGCAAAGACATAATCAAATGGACACAAAGCTTGAGGGGAGAAATAAACATTAATAGAGACGGTGAGAAGCCTAAGAATATAAGTAAAGAGATAAAAAGAATACAATGAGAGACTGATAAAAGATAAAAAAAATAGATAAATTCTCAAGTGATGCAAATCTTAAATCAGTTGCAGAGGTAAATGAAGAATGGATCAAACTCAAGACAAGAGGAAGAGGGAAGATTTCATGAAAGAAGAGATAACTACAAAAGAGTTGGTTATTCAAGAAGTGTTATAAGAAATCATAGGCATGAATCACCTCACTCAGCAAGTAAATTTTATGCATCTGAATATTCCATAAGTAGTCCAAAGGTGTCTCATGTTAGGCACCAAAGAAGAAGACATGAATTGAATAGCTTGCAAGGAGAGTTGAGGAAGCTCAAGCCACCATTCTTTTATGATGAAAGAGAAAGGGAATATGATTAAGCATGGTTTCTTAGACTTAGGAGGTATTTTTAATTGCATAACTACTCATCAAACCTAGAAGCCATAATTTCCACTTACCATCTACATGGAAAAGATGTTATCTGGTGGGATCAACTTAAGCAAGTTGAGCACATAAATGAGAGTTGGATCACTTGGAAGAAATTCAAGAAATATTTCCAGAAGGAGTACCTTTCATAGAAATTCACAAGAAAATGCAGAATTTATTTGAACTTAGGCTAGGAAGCATGACCATGGGAGAGTATGAAAATAAGTTCTTGAGACTACTAAAGTTTGTGGGGTTTATAAAATATGAGAAAGTGAAAATATAGACATTTTTGAGTGTACTTCCTTCATTCTATAAAGATAAGATTCAATATGATGAGCCCAGGACTTTGATTGAGACCATCAGGAAGGATAAGTACTTGTATGAACAAGGAAAGGGAAGAGAGTCTTTGTAGAAATCTTGGAAGGATAAGAATAAAGAGAAGTTTGATTAGAGAAAGAAAGGATTCAAACCTCCTTTCAACGAAAATAGCCCAAATAAAAATCTCCTAGACCAGTCTGCTAAGGATGAATACAAGAGAGAAGATTCCTTAGGAAAAATGGGAAGACCACCAATACAGTGTTGGGGATGCAATGAAGATCACATGTACAAGAATTTCCCTCACATAAAAGAAAAAGTGAAGACCGTGCACAACCTCCAAGAGGCTACAACACTAGAAGACATGGGAAGAATATATGCAACCTTAGATGACCGACAAGCATATTACCAATCCAATATGATCAAGGTAGAAGGTAAGATCATTAATCATCCTATTGCTTTTTAATTGATTAAGGAGAAAGTCATTTTTACATTGATCCTAAAATAGTGGATAGATTACATTTGGAGAAAAGTAAGCTTGAAAAATCAAGTTTGGTTCAACTAGCCACTAGAACCAAAAGAAGGATCAATGAGATGGTCATAGGTTGTTCCATAAGACTGAACAAAGTGAATAATAATGTTGATCTAAATATTATACCATTGGGGTCTTATGATATTCTAATTAGAATGGATTATTTTGAGGATTCAGAGGATCCACGGTATTGATTATTGGAGGTCGACGTTTCGAGTCCATATCATGACCCATCATTATGACATCTGTTAGCACTCTATAATTTGCCCAAGGCTATGGAGGCAATCACAGAGACAACATCAAAACCACTTCGAGTCAGGGATCTAGCCCTCTGAGACTCAAAGAGGGATCTCTCTTTCAAATTTAGATTTGCTTGAAATAGGATATTAGGCTAGTTATGTAGAACAAGGTTTTTTTTTTTATTTGAGGTGTTTGGCTAAATAATTGCTTTAGAATCCCATTGGGATATGGGGTCTGTGTCAAAACTTAAGGTCAGATAAACATATTTTAAAGGGCTTCTTCACATGGCGAGATAGCTAAGATACTGGATCAATTAAGATAAAATATGATGGAAAGATAGAACAGGTGAGAGGTTCATTTAAGTAAAGAAGCATTCAAGAATTTCTTTAACTTAAAATCAGAAGAATAACATGCAGACTGATAAAAGGCCAAATACAGAGTACCTGAGGTAAATTATGTTCTTTAACTTAATTTTAACAGTTGGAATTAGAAGGCAAGGTGATAACAGAGTAATAAAACATTAACGTAGCAAGAAAAACATCACCAATGTCCAGACGCAAGAATCATGTGCACCAATTCCTTTGTATTACTGGTGGATCTAAAAAAATTACAGAGAACAAACTTTTTGGGTACAATGATCAACCCCTTTTACATTAAAATCATTTTAATAAATAGGAGAGATTCCCCAACAATTTTTTTAAGTCATATTTAACCACCTCGGCCAAAAATAGCCACAAATCCCCAAAAATCTGGAACTATCCGCCATGAAAGACGGGCCAAATTTCTACAAAAAAGAGATCCAGGCAGACATCTGTTTATCTTTAATTATGACACCTGGGGAAAAAATGAAGGAGGTTATTGTATATGGGCATATTATGGACAAAAACTCCTTCGGTTTCTCCAAATTCACCTCCAGCTCACCGAAACACCTCTCGCAAAATCAGGCTTGCAACAGAAAAATGAAAAAATGAAAAAATGGGCCTTGAAGATGGATTTGATTCTCCCTGCTCGTGGAACCTGTGAAACAATTGAGAGAGGTTTTTTTTATTCATCCCGTTACGGAGAAAAAACTCTCTCGATTTTTCAAAATTCAATATATTCTGCACGACATTCATTTTTCAAGTTAACTGGTCAAAATGTTGCGAAAGCGGTTTTTTTTTGGGGAATAGTGGTATTTTGGAACCCCCCCTGAAGTGGTAAGTGGTTTTAGGGGGGGGAGGGTGCTTTCGCTGGCCTATGGAGATGACACCTGTCCAAGGGTGGTTTTATAATACAACCTCATTCCGTACGCCCCCCTCTCGTTAAGTTTCAGATGGCGAGGGGGGGTCCAGAATTTTTAATAACTGTTGATTTAAATTGATTTGGGGAAGGTATGTGTGGAGTTGGGGGGTGGGTATAACTTAGGATAGGCTTTAGTTTGGTTTTTATTTTTTATTTTTGTTTTTTAATATTATTTTGATTTTAATGTTTTATTACATGTTTGTTTACGTTCTGTTTTGTTTTGTTTTTATTATATTTTTTATTATTGTTTTATTACTTTGTTTTATTTTAATTGTTATATATATATTAGTTTTGTGTTTTAATTAATATTTCATTTTTAATTCTTTTTAATTTATATTTGTTTATTTTTTGATTAATGTTTATTTCGACAAACTAACCTAAATATTAACAACTAACTCAATTATTAATCATTAATTAATTTATGATTAATTTATTATTAACCAGTCTCACATAAACCTAACTATACTAAACTTATTACTAACATTATTGACCTATTGATTTTATCCTAAGTTGGTTTATTGCAAATGTAGGGATGAAGATGGTGGGATAATGGAGGATGACATCATGAGGCAGGAGCGGTATGGTATTGTCGGTACAGTGGTAAGTTGCTTGAAGTGGAGGAGATCTGATGCAATGGACTGATGACATGTTGGGATAGAGGCCCACTGAAAAAACTACCTCATTTCGGACCGCCCCCCATCGTTAAAGGTAAAATGGTCGAGGGGATCTGGAATCACCTATAGACCATCCATCTGCGCGTTGTTATGACGATCGTAGATTTGTGTGAACTTCTTAATCACCATTCTGGACCCCCCACGCCCCCCCACGGTTAAAAACATAAAATTTGAGGGGGT
>SNQJ01S0190614.1:0-11352 GCA_010110895.2 Picea sitchensis | reverse complement strand
GTAGCTTCAATGATGATTCAGAGGAAGATGAAGAAATATCTAATTTCATCAAAATATTGAAATAGGGAACCGACAAATACAAAGGTAAGCTTCCATTGATTTGTTTCAATTGTGATGGTGTTGGTCATTTTTCCAATAAATGTCCTTATAAGAAAAGGAAAATAAATGCAAAAGAAGACAACCCTAAAAATAAAATTCAAAAGGGTAGAAGAAACAAAAATAAGTTTTTCAAGAAAAGCCTTTGCACCAAGGAAGACAGTTCTTCATTAGACGAATACGAAGTCAACGAAAATGATACATAAAGGGTATTATTCATGGAAATAAAAGAATCCGACGATGAAGGATCTGAAGAAGAATATGAAGAGGCTAAATTTTATTACATAGAGGAACTGTTAAGTTCCATAGAAGTAATGAAAAGGGAAACAAAGAAAAAAAATTCACTCGAGTTAGAACTAAAGAAGAAAGAAAATTCTCAGAATTCCAACTCTGAAGAATTAGAGAAGATAATTACATAGTTGAAACTCCAAGCAAAAGAAGACAAGAGAATAAAAGAAACACTCAAAGAGAAGTTAGAAGAAAAAGACATAACCATTGAACACTTGGAGGCAGAGGTAGTAACTCTAAAGAAAGATCTCCAGAAGAAGGATATGCAACAAAATAGTACCAAGATATTTTATAATATCATTAACAATAAAAAAAATTTCTATGACAGATCCAGATTGGGATACAATCAGACGCAGACAGAGAAAGGGTCAAGCTCCAAAATGACAGAGCAAGAAACAAATCCAAGAAGCTATGCAGAAGATGTTAGAGGTCCCTCAAAGGAAGAAGACATGAAAGCTCAAGGGGAAGATTACAAAGACATTGCACCACCTAGAATATTCATAAGTCAATATCAACAACAACCGGCTACAAAAATACCCCAATAAGAAGAATGATTAAGAGGAATGACACCATTAAAAAGATCTTCCACTCCCAGGTATCAAACTATTTTTCTTGGTTCATGTTATTGATCATATAATATTTGGCTAAAAGCTGTAAATTGTAGATCCAATCCCAAGAAAAAAAGCAATGATGAGGGTTATACAAGAAATAGTTATCAAGGAAGATCTCATGAAGAACAGGGTATAAGCTACAACAGATTTGGATCATTAAGTGATGAGGTAGAATGTTACAAGTGAAAAAAATTTGGACATATAGCTAGAGATTGCAGAGTCATTGTTCCTCTAAAGGAACCAAATAAAAATATCAATAGTCATAAGCAAGAACCACAAAGGATATGGATAAGAAAGCATGATCAATTCAATAACAAAGAATGAAATCTTGCTTTGCAATTTAACCACAAGAAACATGGATGATATATTGATAGTGGACGCTCCAAGCATATCACTGGTGATAAAGACAAGTTTCTGACATTCAAGAAGTAAAGAGATGGATCGGTTTCATTTGGAAATGAAAACTCAGTTAGGATTATTGGAAAGGGTACAATCAAGCTCGGAAGTAAGGATTCCACGATAAAAAATGTTTTACTAGTCGAAGACATGAAACACAATTTGTTAAGTGTAAGTTAAATGCGTGATCAAGGACATAGACTTGTGTTTGATTCAAAGAAGTGCGATATAAGGAAATCCGAATCAAGCAAGTTGGTAGCTACACTTGTAATAACTCCAAGCAACATATATGTTCTAAATGAAATAGGAAAGAAAACTAGATGTTGTTTAGGAAATGATGATGATAGTTGGCTATGGCACAGAAGAATGGGTCACATAAATTTTGACAATCTTGTCAAAGTCAACAACAAGGAAGCAGTAAGATAAATGCCTGAGATCTCGAAGCCAAAAAACATTCTATGCAATCATTGTATACATGGAAAACAAACCAAGAAAAAGTTCAAGTCAAAGGAGTACTCTGCAACAAAGCTGCTTGAAATTGTGCATATTGATCTAGTTGGACTGACTAGAAAAAAAAGATTGAAAGGTGAGAAGTACTTTATGCTACTGGTTGATGATTATACAAGAATGAATGTAGTCTTTTTTCTCAGGAAGAAGTCAAAAGCAATTGAAAACTTCAATATATATAAGGAAATGGTTGAAACTGAAACAAATTTGCAAATCAAGTGTTTAAGATCATACAACGGAGGAGAATTTACATCAAAGGAGTTTATGGACTTCTGCAGTGAGCATGGAAAAAAAAGGTAGTTATCGACAACCAGGACACCTCAACAAAATGGAGTTGTCGAAAGAAATAATAGGAGAGTACATGAAATGCCTAGAACCATTCCGATGAATTCAAAATTAACATATGTCTTTTGGGTTCAAGAAGTACACACAACAGTTTGTTGACGCTTAAAAGCACAACGTTGGATACCATGCTCTCAAATGATTGCCAAGCTTTATTATTTAATTATATTAATAATATACTAGTAGGTGGGACCCCTTGTTTGACTTATGACACTATGACGGAGAAGGGACACTTATATTTTGTTTCCTATGTGTTGGTTGCGACACATATTCTATAGCTTATTCACTTCAAATCGTGGTTAAAATGCTTATGATAAGAAATTCTGGGAAAGATGGTTAAAACAGGAAAGAATGTGGTCTTGATTACCTCTTGCAAAATGTGATATGCTTCTTTAATGGTTGAAGGAATAACAATCCAATTTGATTTTGATTTTATATGGACTATATTGTATATGGGTGACCACCCCAACTCTTGCTAAAATTGTGGTGGACATTGTTTTGATGGAAATATTAGTTTTATTCCTAGAAGATAGTCATATGTTAAATGGGATGGTGGCAAAGGTTGGCGCATTTTTAAATTGGAGTGTATGCAAACTTTCAAATAGTGGATTTGCATTAATAAATGGGGATGCTAATGGAATGTGAGATGTATAGTGCACTTGGATCGTACTAGCCATGAATGAATTCCAAGGGAGAATCGACATGCAGTAAATGCACGCCACTCTTACTCACCTCGAGCCCACCACCCTAGTCATTTGCATTGCGCTTTGTTAGTTGTTGCTGCTCCACCTTGCTCGGTCATGGAGGAGGTATAAAACTTGGTCATTTCTCCTTACACAATATTTTATAGGTATGGGGTTTTTCTTACTTCTCCAACACCCCCCCTGAACATCACTATGGTGAAAATAAAGAATGGGTCCTAGAAACAAGGCCATGTTAGGTACCCAAATACAAAATATACACTGAAAATAAAGTGAGGAAAGAGGGAAAACCTCATGGGAAAAATCCCTCCTCAAGGTACAATGTATGTAAAAAAAAAAAAACTACAGTTGCTAGGAAACCGTGTCCTTCACTCCAAGATGACTTCGCAGAGAATGGAACTTCTACTCAGTGAAGGTCTTGGTGAAGATGTCTGCTATCTGTTCTGCTGAAGGACACAACTGTAAGTTGATGATCCCCTCATGTACTAAGTCCTAGATGTAGTGCATGTGGATCTCGATGTGCTTCATCTGCTGCCTTTGAAATGGATCTCTGCAGAACTTCAGAGTGCTCTGGTTGTCACACCATATGACGATTGACCGATGAAACTGAATTCCCAACTCGGTGAGAAAATTTTGTAGCCACATAGACTGGATGGTTATGTTAACTACCCCTTTGTACTATGGCTCGACTGAAGATAGAGAAATGACAACTTGCTTCTTTCTCGACCAACAGATAGGCCCGAAACCAAGACTGAGTGAGTAACCATATGTGGAATTGTGATCAGTGTTATCTCCAGCCCATTCAGAATTAGTAAACCGGATGAGATATAATGTACATTCTGCTGCATAATGAATCCCAAAGGTGATGGTGTCGTGAACGTATCGAAGGATACACTTTGCATCTTTACAATGTAACTCATGCGGCTCCTGCATAAACCTAGAAACTACGCGAACTGCCTATGAGAGGTATGGTATAGAGTGTGTGAGATACAACAAGCTCCGCACTAGCTATTTGTCCAATGTGTTTTCAATCAATGGAGTCTCCCCACCATCCTCAAGTTTGACTCCTGATAGGAAAGGAGTCAAAGCATACTTGCAATATGTCATGTGAAATATCTCAAGGGGATCTCATGCATACTTGGCTTGAGACGGTTTGATGACTAATGCATCCTGAATGATCTCAAGTCCAAGGAAGAAGTCTAGAGGACCCATGTATGCCATCAAAAACCTGTCATGTAGAATCCTCTTGACTGCAACAGTCACTGAATTCGAGCAACTGGTGATCAAAAAATCATCGACATTCAAAACTAAAAGTAGAAGTGAATCAACCGTCTTGAGGATGTAGACATTCGGGTCTGATTTATAACATACAAAGTTTGGTGATAACAAGTAGGAGTCCATATTGGCATACCATGGCCTCGGAGCCTGCTTGAGGCCATCAAGTAACTTCTTCAGTCAATAGACCAAAGATGAGTTCTGCATAAATCCCTGGGGCTGTTCCATATATATCTCCTCAAAGAGATCACCATTAAGAAATGAATTATTCACGTCCATCTCATGGACTTCCCATCCCTTGATTGCTGTAATGGAAAGTGCCAATCGTATGGAGTCCATATTCACTACAGGAGCGAAGGTCTCATCATAGTCAATACCATGAACCTATTGAAAGCCTTTGGCAACAAGCTTGGATTTGTATCTGCTGATCTATCCATCCACCAGACTCTTGGTCCTATAGATCCATCTGCATCTGATAAGTTTCCTCCCGGAAGGAAGGGCAACTAGATCCCAAGTCTGGTTCTCGAGGAGGGATTTTTACTCCTCTTGCATGGCGGATTCCAAAAAAGGATTTCAAGTAGCCTCACCATAAGACTATGGATCTGAAGACTGAATATAGAAAAGATGCCTGGAGGGAAATTGTTCAGTGGAATTGAGTGTAACAAGAGGCTCCTCGAAATCAGATCGAGTCCTCCTAGTATCGCCTGGATCACCAACGAGATCCCATGCATCCTAAAGAGTAGTATGTGCCCACTTGGGCCTCTTCTCTGGTTCTGCAACTGCATCTGGATGCTCTGACTTTGCGTCTGACTTTACTAAATCTGAATCTGAATCATCTAAGTCCTCTGAATCAGAAATCTCGTCTGAAAAAGAGTCAACATGTGCATGCTCATCATCTCAGATAGGTGGAAGAGTGAAGGTGTCTACATGCGGTTGTTGAGGTAAATGCGCAACACTTTCCTCTAATTGGACATTATGCTCCATGATGAGTCGGTCTGAGGAAAGATCAATAAGTGAATATCCCTTCATACCATCAGGGTATCCAACAAAAATTCACTCAGTGCTCTATGGATCAAGTGCCTTCCTCTTTTCAGAGGGAATCCTGGACCATGCACGTGAACCAAAAACACAAAAGTGGGTCACTTCCAAATTGAGGCCGCTCCAAGCCTCATAGGGGGTCTTATCCTTGAAATATTTGTTTTGGATGTATGTTGCACAATTAATTTCTTCATCCCATAGTCTCTGTGGTAATGACTTTGCATGCAACATGAAAAATGCCATCTCTTTTAGAGATCTGTTTTTCCACTCAACAACTTCATTTTGTAGCGGAGTATAGGGAATTGTGTGCTGCAACTAAATCCATGCCTCATGGAAAATATGGATATCATGATTTACATACTCTCCCCCATTATCAGTTCAGAGAAATTTGATCTTCTTTCTGGACTATGTCTCAACTAAGGCTTTGAAATCTTTGAGGTGTTGAAAGACCTCAGATTTTTTCCTGAGAAAGTAGATCCATGTAAAATGTGAGAAATAATCAACAAAAATGATAACAAACCTCATTTTGTTGATGGATGGATGCATAAAAGGACCCATAAGGTCACCGTGGATAATATCTAAAGGTGCGGAAGCTCGCTGAGACTTTCCTTTGTCTAATTTCTCTTGAGGGTGTTTTCCGAGAACACATCCCTCACATACTCCCTTGGAGAAATGGATGTCCGGTAGACCATCAACCAATTTTTTCTTGCTAATATGTTGCATGTATATGAAATTCAAATGTCCAAACATTTCATGCTATATCCTACTACTTTCATCAGCATGAGTAAGCAGTAAAGAAGAATCAGGTTCAATGAATTCAGAAAAAGAATACAATCTAGACTAATGATTTACCTCACCAGTAGCAACCCTGGAGTTGGTTTGCATGTTTTATATGTCCACATAATTTTGTGTGAATATGAATTTCTTTCCGATGCCATAATTGGTCATCTGATACATGGAGAGAAGGTTGACAGAAAGCTTGGGAACATGCAACACGTTCTCGAAGCTTTTGTTGGTGAGTTCAATCCTTCCTTTGTCAGTGACTTTGATAGGAGAGTTGTCCTCCATCAGAATAGGAGGACCTTTGCATGCATCCAATGAAGAATAGATTGCTTCTGAGGCAACCATGTGATGTCATTCTCCTGAATCTACGATCCAAGCATCGGGAGAGGAGTTGATTGCAATCAAGGCATGGATAGAATTGCCTTTATTGGAATTCAGATCTTCTGGCTTCTTATTCTTGGCACCCTCGGGGATGCGATCTCCAAGGTTGTTTTGCTGAAGTATTTGAGACATCATATCTATTTGTTTTTGCATGCATGCGTATTCCGAATGGAATCCTTTGTGATAGTACATGCATTTCTCTCCTTTTTCTTCCCTTTTCTCCTTTGGATTCAGAGGCATCGGTGAAAGGTTTTGTGTACCCTTCCTTCTTCGAATGTGCATGAGATTTCCGTTTATATTTATATTTATATTTATGATATTTGTGGCTTCCATCTTGCACAGTGATTGCATGCACCTTTGGGCCTTTGATTTTTCCCATGTTGATGAGCTTGGTTTGCTCTTGTGTCGTCTTCGATAAAATCCTCAAGAGAAGGCATCTTCCAGGTGGCTCATGAGGCGAATCAGACATAATGGAATGTGGATATGAATATAGATAATTCAAGACCAATCTTGGAGAGAATAGTGAGAACCATTTGTTTCTCCTCCTTCTATTTATCAACCCCGCAAGCTTTGCGTTGCGACAATAAATCCTTGAATTTTGTAAAGAAATCTTGGATATTATCGAAGCTTTTTGGATCTAATGTGAGAAACTCCACCTCCAACATGTGTCCTCTCATCTCATCCTGTTTGCTAAAGAGCCCTTCCAAGGTGGTCCAGGCTTCATTGAGAGTCTTACAGGAAGATATATGAAAAAGGAGATCGGGAGAAATAAGACTGCAAATTGTTCTGAGTGCCTCATCCGTGGGATTTAAATACTTGGATTTTCTATGGTTGATGTCGGTTCAGTATATGTATTAAAGGTTAACTTGTACAACCCTCTGTTTCATAGATGTATGGCTATTTTATCCTTCCATGCAAAATAGTTGTAAGGTGTAAGAATGAATTCTTTTTGGAATTCCATCTTTCTGTTGTCTTCAATCTTTTGTACCTGCAACAATTTTTTGGTGTAGATTTTGCTTAACAGTCCGTTGACTCTGATACCATGTAAATGTGTTTAAAATGCAAATAAAATATCTAGATAAACAATGATACACACATTTTTAGTGAGAAACGGAGAAAGAAGAATAAGGAGAGAAAGAATAGAAGAATTCTCATTAACCGTTATGAAGAATGAATAATTTACACATGATATACTCTGTATAGCTCAATGAGTGCGCACTGGAATAGAACCAATGCACCATACTAGTGGTCTAGAGTGATCTAGACACACACCAACAGTTATGGGAGTGAATTACCACCTAGTCTTGTCTCTCAGGCAATTACGAGAGTGAACTGCCACCTAGTTGAGTTAATTAGTCAACTAGTCTTCAGTTAACTGACTGAACAAAGAGTAATGAGGAGTTAACTCAGGGAATCAAGGGTAATGCAATAGTTTGGTGATGATACCAAGTAAAGGTCTAATTATCATGGTGATGATCCCAATGCTACATGGTGACAAAACCAATGCAACGTCTAAACTCAACTCAACTAGTCAAACCGAAGTGTCCACTGAAAGAGAATATTCTCCCCTAAAATATAGGAGACTAGATAATGACTAATTATGACTAATAAACAAAAAAAAACCCTTAGGAAAAAGAAATCACAGGTGTGTGTGAAGTAACTCCAACAATCCCTTCCATGATACCATTTTTGGCTAATTACACTCCCTCCATATTTCCCATGAAGCATATCATTCCCTGTTCACATGGAAATTAATAAATGATGTGTTATGGATGGATTTGCATGTATCACGTGTTAATTTTAGAGCCAAATTTTGATTCATGTAAGCAAAGTTTCATATATGGTTTATTAAGAGCTTCATTACTGACAAACTGTTGCTATAGGATGAGATTTTTCAGTAGAGGCAATGATGGTCGATATAACAAAGGCATGGGAAATTGGAATCGAGGCCATATGAGGCCTAGATTTTCTATTCATTTTGACACTGAACCGCATGAGTTAAACCAACTATTTCAAGATGGGTTCTTTAATTGGGTTGGCCATGGGATATTACACCCTCAACCATAGAGACCCCCTTTCTATCCTCCTCCGGATTTTCCTAGAATCCTTATAACCCCACATGTGTCTTTGCAGTCCGAAGTCCCCGCAAATGATGGTTGGAAATAAATTTTCCACCCACCTGTCTCCCACCATCGTGGATGGCCCACTGTGTCATTTCCTTTACCACCACCAATTAACCCCAATGTTCAAATTGCTCTTGTTGTTTCGCTAGTACAATCCTCGCACGCTAGCAAGAGATTAAAAGATGACATTTCACAACCTACGCAAGACAAAGGAAAAGAACCTCCCCCTCTAGTCCATCCACTGAATCCTCTAAATATGTGTCTTCCCTCCTCCACCTCAAGGATGACTTCTCCCATGTGATCAGTGAAATACAACTTCAAAGGTCTAACCAACCAAATGCCACTCAAGAGAAGTCAGTTGGGGACAACAGTGAGAAGAGGAAATATGCCTTGCAAAGCAACAAATATGGGTTCTAAATGATATTTTTTATGATTCTTAGTGATGAAGACAACGTTTAATGGGTTTCAATATGTTTTGGACAACAAGCCTTATTTTTGGATATTTTGTGGATAATGTGAATATATTCTTTTTCAGATATGTTATAAATTATGGTTGATATTTAATATTCACTTTAAGTGATATCCACGAGAGTTATAAGGGTGTTATATGGTCTAAATGATTTTTTTTTTATATACTTTTCATTTGATGGTAACGAGAAGAAATAATGGGAGTCACAAGGGGTCCCACCTATTTAGTCATTATTAGTTAAGACCCTTATTTATATATTATTATTATTTATTTCTCCTAAACTAATTTGTTAAGTCAATTTGACTTAACTAAAGAAATTAGTTGAACTACTTCAACTTATTAGGAAAGAATAAAAGCTCAATTGGATGAAGAGACAAGGGGGAATAGAAGGAGAGAGATACACAAATAAGGTTTTCTCTTTAGTTAAATGAGATAGTTTTAGTTTTCATTCATTTCTGAGTTTACTTGAAAGCTTAATCCTCTTATTGATAGCAGGGTCTCATTGTAGACAACAAGGTTCAAGACTAAATTATACTTTTCAACGACTTGTTTTAGAGGTGGTGATTCATCCTTGATAGTCTATGTATTCTTGTCTGTTTGTGAATTAATTTTCATGGCTGATAAAGAATATCTTGCAGAGTCAAAATGGAAGCAGTTTGTGGCAAGATGATCCAGATCATTTATTTCAGTTTTACCTTACTATCATAGTATTTTTGTATGGTTCCCATCAGAGATATCTAAATTTGACTTTGGTCCATACCCTCGCAAGGTCTTGTAAAGAGAAATACACTTTCGATATCTCATAATGAAATAAAATGAGATTGTTTTTCTGTCTCATACATGTGTTTTCATGACTTGGTTTCTTTTTCGCTTTTGGTCTCCATGTTTACTTTATTGTAAAATTTGTATACATTTCAGTAGCTTTGTATAATTTTTATTTTACATTGCAACATATACAAATTATAAAATCAGCCTTAATCCTTGTAATTATTACTCGTGGATTGAGTGAATGTTTTTGAGGCTATAAATCTCGGGTGACAGTCCCAACTATATTGTCAAAGCCAGGAAACATCTGAAAATGATTGATTAAGGTGTTCTATACCTTTTCCTCGACATTTATTTGGCGACCATACTGGGGAGATCTTTCATATCTCTCTAGTTAATTGTATTCACGATTATATTTGAATATATATATATTTTTTCATATGCTCTTTGACTGATTTTTCTCATGATAGTACCTTCTACAAGACAACCTAATATTGAACACGGTCTTAAGGACCAAAATAACTGTTATAGGATAAATTCGTAGGTGTGAACACTAACCGATCTCCCTAGATCCACCTGGTATCTAGAACAAAACATGACAGAATAATACACTTTCCCTAGATCTAGTCTATTGAATGAACTAAGAGATAAAGGCCATGGACATACCTTATGAACGCTCTCCTTAGATCTCTGTTGTTCCAAGATTTTCTTCAATGCTCTCGTCCCGTCTAGATCACAACAAAACGAACCAATCGAAGTAAAGGCAGATTAAGATATTCAATGACTAGTCTATACACATGATCAAGGAATTATGTAATAAAGTGACATCATCTTTATGGGAAAGGGACATATTACTGTATTAATTTAATAGAAAGTGAAACTTACAACTTGAGCCTTGATGTCATAGGTCTCCTTTCGATGGCTTCTGGCTCTGACACACACACTTGCTCATGTATGAAGAAAATCTACCACATGTGATGACCTTGTTGTTGTCTCTTGCTACTGTAGCATCAATCCTCCATACAGTCTTGCACTAGTTCTCTAATCAATCTCTTGCTAACTTGCTTGCTAACTTCTATTCTTCTTATTAACCCTTTCCATGAGAAATCTCCTCAATATATAGGAAGAGATAGATTAGTTACTTGGATAGGGAATGATCCCAAGATATCTGGAATGATAGTACTTGAGTAACCACTCGAAAGCCAACTCACCTTTCTAGAATACTCCCTTCTAGAAGGTTCGAGATCTTTATCTTTTTCCTCTTTAAGAGCATGTTCGCACCCTAACCATGAGTACACTGCGAGAAGTTCACACCCCAGCTTAAGGTAGACTGCGAGAAACTTGCATTCCCGCAGGTGAGTATATAAGTAGCCTGCAAACATGTTTCAAAGTGTGAATTCTGGAAGAAGACAACTATAACTTTTCTCAGGAAAATGTTCTTGGTAAAGAGCTTGATCTTCTATCATCATGATATCATCATGACATCATCACAATGACCAAATTTGTGGATAACAATTATCTACCTTCATAATTAAATACAAGACTTTTAGGTCTCGATAACAAAACCATTTGTTCGG
>SNQJ01S0190613.1:3109-13143 GCA_010110895.2 Picea sitchensis | reverse complement strand
ACTAATAATAAACCCAAGAAAAGAAACAATCAAACTGAAAATCTGAAAACATGAGAACAACCAGATGCTATTGAAAAGAAACCACAGCACAAATTGAAATTTCCATTTCTCATTTGTGTTGAAGATCACTACACACGAAATTGTCCCCATTGGGACGAAGTTGCTAAACTTGTTAAAGGAAATTCTCAACCCGTTGTATTGACACATCCTTTTCCACAACAACAGTCACTAGTTGCACAAAATCATGCACCTCCAACAAGAAGTAACCCAATTCATCCTCCTAACAAGTAAGCTTCATTGAGTGCACATATTTATATGTTCAATGGGGTATATTTGACTATTCACACAATGATGTATGACACACCACCATGTAAACCCGGTAAGGAAAATATAACTATTGGAGCTACACCAGATCCACCATCCACTTCAGTTCCTCCTCTGTCTAGTCCACTATAGATTGAGAAACCAAGTTTTGACTCTATCCTATGCCCACCCAAGAGCATAATCTGAAATTTGACCTTTAATTATAATTCTCATGCTACTCAAAACTACAACATTGTTGAAGATTTGTCCCGAGCACCTTGCGCTATGTCAGCTCTTGAAGTTATACAACACTACCCTAGCCAACATAGAACTCTCTTTGTAGCCATCGCATCTATAGATCTCGATTCATCCAATAATATCCCGTTCAATATGGATAATTTAAAATCACGACTTTCTCACCAACTTGCTTTCCAAATCGATGTCGTTGTCCATAATCAACATATTCACCACACGATCTTGGATGAGGGGGCCTCCACATGTGTCATGTCCTTGGCTTGTTGGAAAGGCCTTAAATCACATGGTCTTAATCAATATCCCACCATGTTAAGAGAATTTTATGGAAGAGGTTTCCGACCTCATGGATTATTACAATATTTAGTCGTTCAACTGGGAGGAAAAACTATTTATGTATATGTTGAAGTAGTCAATGCTCCCCTTGATTATAACTTGTTGTTGGGGATAAGTTGGTTCTATGTTATGACTTTCATCACTTCATTAGTTTCTATATGTTTCCAATTCCCTCATCAAGGTAAAATTGTGACCATCGATCAATTAGATTACAGCACCCCTGATGCTCTCACTCAAACAACCAACAATATTTCATTTCTCAAAGACTCAAAAATTACTTATGAAAGTGTTGGGGTAGGTCTCCTGAAAGATTCTTCACTCATGGGTACTTTCCCTACACCTATTCCTCCAACTATGTAACACATTGCAATAGTTAATATTATTTCAACTATGGTACATCGATCCTTTGAATCATCTAATCCATGGATCATACCTAATCCCTTAGAGTTCGATACACTAGGTGACACTATGCCACTTAGTCCTATAGAGGCCAAATATGACGCCATTCAGCCTACCTCTCCTTCAATAGATGACCAACATCTGTTGGCATCTACCTTATATTCACTACCATTCTAGTTATATTCCCTATCCTCCACTTTTGATTACATCCTACATATTTTTCCATCAAATGAATCTATTATGGAAATTCTTAGTATCGAGGAGACACCATGGGATGACAACCACCAGCGTTCATCCTTTCTTCCCAGTTTGGATGAGATTGAGAAATATATTTCCTCTATCTTTCCTACCAATATCGCCAACTCTCCCCAATGTACGATACTCACTCAGGATACCATCTCTGAGGGGAATTTTGGAAATATCTCTCACACGATTACTGTTGACATATCGATAAAAGAAGCTATTATGGAAAACATACAACTAGGTGCCAATTGTTCACCTGAAGAGGTTGAAACTTATACCGCCTTGTTTAAATAATTTTGTGACATATTTTCCTATAGCTATGAAGAAATTACAGGGATCGATTCTTTGATCATTGTGCATGAAATCAAAACTTACCCAAGAGTCAAACCGGTGAGACAGAAAATTTGCCCAGTTCATCCCAAAAAAAACACGACAATCAAGGCAGAATTCGAAAAATTATTAAAATATGGTTTTATTTATCCTGTCCCTCCGACCAAATGGGTTTCCAACATCCTTCAGGTCTCCAAGAAATAAGGGACAATTCGTGTTTGTGTCGATTATCGAGATATTAATAAGGATTTTCCAAAGGACAATTACCCTACACCTTTTATCAACCAAATTATAGATAATTGCACTGGAAGCGTCATTTTCTCTTTTATGGATGGCTTTTATGGATATAACCAAATCGACATTTTTCCATCTAATCAACACAGAACATCCTTCATCTACCCATGGGGGAATTTCTCCTATCGGAAATTACCTTTTGGCCTTAAAAATGTTGAAGCCACTTTTCAACGGGTTATGTCGTATGTGTTCCATGACATGAAACATATATTTGAACCTTATCTCAATGACCTACTAGCTCACTCGACTCATCGATGAGATCATATTGGTCATCTAAGGGCCATATTTCTTAGATGCAGGTTTTACAACATACATTTGAACCCTCATAAATGAATTTTCGTTGTTGAATCTGGGCAACTCCTCGGCTTCGTAATATCCAAAGATGGGATTAGGGTTGATCCCTTAAAAATCATAGCCATTCTCGCTTTACCCCCTCCCAACAACCTTACCCAACTGTAAAGTTCGCAAGGGAAGGAAAACTTTCTCCCTCATTTTATATGAAATTATGCCAAAATTACTAAAGGATTCATGAGATTGATGCAGAAATATGCCCCTTTCATCTGGGATGCAACTGCCCAATGCTCATTTGATGATCTCAAGCATGCTTTAATGAATACACCACTTTTGCATCCACCCAACTATGTGAAATATTACATCCTTTATTTGGCTTCCTCTACTTCCATTATTTCTATGGTGTTAGTACAAGAGGATGATGATGGCATCGAACATGGGATCTACCATTTAAGTAAGATTCTATCAGGTCCCGAACTCCAATATTCACATGTCAAAAAGTTGGGTTTGCCTGCAATTATTGTTGTCCAAATATTTTTCCACTATATTATGTTACGCACTACCATGGTCATTGCAGACTCAAACCCCATGTACTACATCTTGACTCGTCAAGTACTTGGGGGGAAATATTCGAAATGGATTGTCATTCTCCAAGAATTCGATCTCGAGTTTGCTAAATCCAAAGCTAAGAAATCATTGGTTTTTGTGGAACTAATTTGTGATATTCCCCATACTGATGAGAATACTGAGCCCAGTGATTCCCTTCCCGATGAATCCATGTTCCTCATTAGTACGTCTGATCCATGGTATGGAGATATTCTTCTCTATCTCTAGACCCAACGCTTTTATCCTAGTATTTCACGTGAGAATAACGTCGCATTAGACAACATTCAAAGAACTACCTTATCATTGGTGACACTTTGTACCACTATGGAATTGATATTGTTTTACGATGTTACTTAACCCATGAAGAGGATGAACAAGTTTTAAATTATTGTCACCTTAGAGCTTGTGGTGATCATCTTTCTAGGATGGCTACAGCCCAAAAAATATTGTGTGTCATGTATTTTTGGCCTTCCATATTCAAAGATTGCATTAAGGTTGTGAAAAAATTTCCACCCGATCAGATCTTTCAGAAGAAAGAACATACCCACCCCACTCCACTTCATCCCATTGTCTCCACCAACCCCTTTTCCAAATGGGGCATTGATTCCATGCAATGTAATCCTACCTCAATTGGGGGGCACAATTATATTATCGTTTTTGTCGATTATTTTACTAAATGGGTTGAGTCTATGCCTACATTCCTTAACGATGGACAAACTGCACCACTTTTTTTGTTCAATCATATCATCTCTCGATTTGGTTTCCCACAATTTATTGTAACTGATCATGTATCCCATTTCCAGAACAAGATGATGGGAGAATTGCGCACTAAGTTAGGTTTTCTCCATGAAAATTCATCCCCTTACTATCCTATCCTCAAGAAAATGGACAAGTTGAAGCCATCAACAAAGTCCCGAAAACCATGCTTCAACACATGATGGGAGTGAACAAAACCTCTTGTCATTTGAATCTCTTCTCCGCACTCTAGGCTTCTCAAACTTCAATTAAAACAACCACTGGATTTACACCCTTCCAGTTGGTATATAAATTAGAAATGGTATTATCGATCAAGTGTGAGATTCCCTCTTTGAAACTCACTATAGAACTCCTGCCCCATACTTCTATTGAAGAGGAATTATTTTTATATTTAACCAAGATGGATGAAAATCGTCTTGATGTTTCTCTCAACAATGAGATATATAAAAAATGCATCAAAACTCAATATGATAAGTATGTCCAACCTCACACTTTCGCAGAAGGAGATCTGGTCTTGGTCTATGATCGAGATCATGAAAAAAATGGGGTAGGAAAGTTAGAACCCATGTGGCACGCGCCATACATCATAAAACATGTGTTACAGAGATGTTCCTACGAGTTAGTGGATTATGATGGATTATCTCTCGGTGAGCCCCGAAATGGGATTTACCCAAAGAAGTATTATGCATAAGAATATCTCACATGTGTGCTTTGTACATTATTGTACTATATGCTTTTGATATGGCGTGTCTTTAATTTTGCATGCATGATTTTTTCCCCAACTGCTTATACTTTTCTTTGTAATTGAATGCGCATATGAAATCATCCTTTCCCATATATTTTGGGTTTGCAGATGGCTCTAGTAGACATACCCAGAATATTGCTTCTGCAGCTTGGGTCATTTACCACTCTGGTGAGTTAGTGATTTCAAGAGGAATTTGATTCGGATCTGTGACCAATAATGTTGCAGAATACCATGTTGTCATTGGACTTTTAACCGAAGCTTCTTATATAGGTATATCTCAATTGATTATCAACCTCGATTCTAAACTCGTGGTCCATCAACTAAACCGTGAATACGTTGTTCGTAATACAGTTTTACTACGTATCAATCTAAGGGTTTGTCGTCTCAAAAGATCTTTTGAATTTCTAGAATATAGACATATATCAAGAGAACTTAATATGATTATGTATTCATTAGAAAATTATATGTTATATTGGTACATTGCACACAGATAAATATTTGGGACATAAAGCATATAAATAAAAACATCACATAAAAAAATACAATATAAGTAGCCACCGTAAAACTCGTTTATATATAAGCTTGATGGTGAAAGTTTTGTCAAAATACATCATCCAAAAAGTACATAGCAAGGCAAAACATGGGCCTTTATACCCATAGAGTCATCATAAAAGACTAAATGTTTATGGAGACTCTACGCATCCCCCTGCACCACATTGTGCTCAGCATAGTACACGACTGCTCTCGCCACTCATCGTAGAAAATGAATGAGACCTTCAGGTACCCCAGCTGTATGTATCTGGAGATGTAAAGGTACATCTTGTATCCTCATGGAAGGAACGCCCATGGTCAAACCATGGAGGTTCCTCTGCACCTCTCAAATTCCTCCTACTCTGACATGATGTTTTGTTGTTGCCTGAGCATCTCCACGACATCCTAGGGCTAGCATATATGTTGGGAATGATACACCTCTATATGCATGATTAAAACAAATGACTTATATCCCTCATCGTACAACCAAAAACATATAAAAACAAAAATATTGTTGCAAGTTCATGATCTTTCATACCTGATACATCCCAATGTGTATCCTCGGGAAGCAATAAATTTTCACTACCCCTGAAGTCCACCCCAACATATGGGAAATCCTCTATCGCCACAAGCTTCCTCCTCCACCATGCAAAGAAGTCAGCAGTAAATCGAATAGGTCAAGGGTTCATTCCCCAACCTAGGGGAAAGACTCGCCCACCTCTCCATACGGGCCTCATTCGCGGGGTGTGATATCAATGCAACATGCGGTTGCATCTATGGAACTCTCTCTATGAAAAATGAAACTAAGAAGGATCCATACCCAAAATGTTTCTACCTTCATGTTCGACATTTGGAGATATGATCCTAATGTTCCTTAAAAACCTGCATTCTAGTTAAAAATCTTGGGCTCCAAACAATGAATAACATAGGATATCTGGGACTTGGAAGCAAGATGGGAACTAGTACTTCCTGTCAATTTTGTGATAGCGAAGAGGATGGATCGAAGAGATAAGTCCCTCACACCTTTAATGGCAATCCTCCCTCCTACCAAGCGTGACCCTAGTATACAATATTGGACAACATATGCCTCTATCGATTGTGGGGTAGACCGATGTCCAAACAAAAGAATAGGTGATCCTCTCCTCGAGAGCCCCTTATCAAAATACATGCCATTCATGTCAATTGTGACCCAATCCAGAATTCTTTCTCATCATTATCCCACAACCTGATCAAATACTCAAGTAGAGGAACTTCTTTTCTCATATTTTGCACCTTGAAGTATCTTAGAAAGCCACGGTTTCGCAGATCTTCCCTCACTTGAGGATATTGTAGGGAAGCCATGTCATCAAATTCATGTTATTGTTCTTTCCACTAAATCATGATTGCCTATGTGCAAAAACTGCAAATTGATAAAATAATCATATTAGCTAAATTTTCAAAGAAAAGAATTGCACTTTTTTAGCCTAAAAAAAATAAAATTGCACCTAGCGCTCCTTAGAAGGAAATAACAGAGCACTAGCGCTCTCTAAAGGCACATACCATGTGTTGGTTTCTACTTACTTTTTTGATTAACATAATTTGACCCAGGTTCATATCTACTAGGGTTCCAACAAAGCCTCTAAAACTATCGACCCTCCTGGTAAACCAAAAGGCAGCGCAACACACAGGGTGCACTGCGCAGTCTCACCCGAGATAGTCTTATGGGTGACTGCAAAGCTCAAGTGCTTGTAGTCTAGGAATGAGTGGGGATATAGGATTTGTGCTCGATGATTGTCATCTAGTTACTATAACATTTATCTTTCTTTAATAACTTGTCATTCTTCAATCATGCATGTAAATCAACAAATCTAACTACTTTATTCACACATACATATTTAGATTTAATCAATGACAAAAATAAATTAACAAATAGCAAGAATCACTCCACATAACACAATATCTACCATGGTTCACCCCCTCCTGGGATACGTCCACAAATATTTAGCATATTTTCTCTTTTATTAAAGTGTCTCAAAGGTTACGGCGTCACGCGCCTTAAATTCCTCCCTCTATCGGGTCGAGATCCTTAATGAGGCAGACTATATCACACCAAGCTCCTCAACCTTTGATATAACCCTCCTTACCCTATATATCTCAACAGATTCTTCACGATAGGGTCGGGCATATAATCTCAATCAAAAACAACTAACGAAAAACACAACAATCGTAGAACTAAAAACAACTCAACCCCCAACCTAGACCTCCTAGGTATTTATTTATACTAGTTTACCATCTTGACAGTTGTTACGAAGATTTACCAAAAAACTAACCCTAGCATGGTTATGTCTTCTTCCATGCACGCCTTATATGCCTTCCTCCTTTGCATGCGTCTTCATCTCCAGACATGTCGTTTTTCTCTCCACTTGTGCATCTCCAAAATTGGTTATATTTCCACCAAAATTGGGTCTCTCCTCAAAATACACTTGTTCCCAACACCAGAGCATTGAAATCTTGATCGGCACTCCCCTCGATGACTAAAGGGAGCGTCGATCCTATTCGACGCTCTAGGGATTTCCAAGGAGCCCAAGATCTTAAATTAAAGGCTGAAATTAGATTAAAAAAAACATGTAAATTAATCAGAAAGGTTAGATAACTAACCTAATCTCGACGGATTCGCAAATGGTCACCCGCAACTATCGCAATAAATGCCCAAAAATCACTCAAAAAGAGGAAAAAAACTCAAAAGGAAAAGGAGAATAGTAAAACAAAAGGTGAAAATGACTTTTTGCCCTAATTGATTTTTAATATGTCCAAATTTAGTCATTTTTCCTCCTTTTCACGTTTTATGAAGTTTATTTTATACTTTTTGTCATTTTAAAAAAAATTGCTAATATATTTTTCCAAGAACAACTTGATTATGCAGGAATTTAAGAAGTAGGGATTTTTTTTATGACCTTGTGACGCTATTGGGAAAACTTTGTCATACTTAGCGCTCATCAATTTATGAAGGAACATATGTTGGGCGGTAGGTTATCACTTTTTCGGTCCCAATAGACTAACTATGAAAAAGGAACATTATTCGATCTCGACTAGAAAAGTTCTCCATCGTATAATTTTATACTTTTTCGGACTTCAGAGACTAAAAATCACGAAAAAGGACAACCCCGGAGTTTTCTTTAAATTATTTTCAAACTCCCTAAACATGACTCACAAAATTACACATTGAAGGTCCCATCTGGGGATGAACCCTTACTTCTTCCAGTTTGTTAAATAAAGGAAGAGGAACTTACCAAAGTTGAGTTATATAGATCATGTGTTATCCTCCTCGAGCTTGTTAAATAAAAAAGAAGTACTCATCTATCTAGATGCGGGAAAAAATTGAAGGAAGTGGGTCAAGTTTCTTGAAAACTTTTCAAGAAGCTCTTGCAGTCTCCTTTGAACACGAAACTTATTTTCAATTTTTACCATACACTTGGATAATCCATTAAATCTCCACACTAAACCAATCCTATGAGTCTTTCTATTCCTTTGACCCATCCGAAGAATTCATCAACACTCACTACATTATTTTTTGGTCCACTTTGAGTTTATGCTGCCAAGTCTTACATTGTGCCTCAGTGTTCAAGGGAAGTTTCCACCTCAAAAATCAACCATCCACAAAGTTACCAATTTGTTGACGGGCGAAATCGACCATCCGTCAACAGAGAGAGTGGAACCGGTCCGGGGTTGTCTAATAACCCAATCCGTTTGGGATGAACCACCCTGACGGGTTTAGCGGCCCCGTTAGCCAATCTAAGGTCCTAAGAAAACAAAAGAAAACTAATCTAAACTAACTAATCTAACTAATCTAACTAAAAACAAATAAAACAAACTAATAAACTAATCTAACTAAAACTAACTATTAAACAAACTAAACTAACTTATTCTATTAAACTAATCTACTAACTACTACTATATTAACTCTAACTAATTAACTATCTAATTACTGAATGAAATGTAACTTATTCACAAAATATACAATATCTACAATTTACGAATTTAAATAAAACCTGAAAAACTCATTTATATTCTGCCCTAAGACAGTAAAAGACATTTTTTGTTGATTTTGTATTTTTATAAACAAGAAAAAAAATAGAAACTAACTAAACTAAACTACTAATATACTAATTCTAATTACTAAACTAAACTAAAACATATATCTAACTAAACTACTAATATTATACTAAACAAATAAATGACAAACTGACCTGGAAACGCTCCAGATTTGTCCTGTGTATGATGATCTTCGAAGCTGATCGGAGGGAGGAAACCCGCACCGAATAATCCAGAAGCTTCTCGTAAACGATAGCTGCAAGTGCTCTTTAAGTTTATTTACAGGACAAACAAGACATAAAAATAACAACAATCTTATAATTTATAAATCTTCACATTTAGATAAACCTGTGTGCAAAGATCTATACATAATAGTCCAATTTATGAAGAAGAGAAATCTGTCATTCATTAGCTGAACTAAGTAAGTGTTGTATTCGTTATATTAGTGAAATAAAGCAGGAATGGATCACATTAATTCAATCATATCATTCTGCAAAAGACAATGATAGCTAAAGTAGTCACTAATCAAATGCAAATTGATAAGCATAAACATGAAACAAAAGATTGATATTATGAAAAGCGAAAGCTATAGCAGAACATCAACTTATGTCTCAGTTTGTATTAGATATCCATAATCCTGGTTCTTCCACAAGCAAGGATGATCCTTATTACAAAAATAATAAGTATTTATAAGTTTTTCCACAGGGTAAAACCTCCCTGTGGAAGTTACAAAATGGTTTACATAAAATCTGGGAAGATTTCCCATGTTCAACTAAACTGGGAAATTTCAATAAAACTAGAAACACAAATATCCTCTAAATTGTCCATCAAATCCCATGCAATTCGAATTCACCTGAAAAGGACCAAAAATGAACAA
>SNQJ01S0190612.1:0-13062 GCA_010110895.2 Picea sitchensis | reverse complement strand
TTGCATAGAGTTAGCAAACCACTGGACATATGATTCATTAGTGCACCCAAAAATAATATCATCTACATAAACCAAAACAACTAATAAATTATCACCTTCAGACTTAATGTAAAGGTTGTTGTCAACAGTACCTTTCTTGAATCCCTTATTTTGTAAAAATTTGTCCAATCTATAATACCAAGATCGTGGTGCTTGTTTCACGTCATATAAGGCCTTCTTCATCTTGCAAACATTATTAGGATTATCTGTCATTGAGAATCCTTCATGTTGCTCCATATATACTTCTTCCTCTAGATCTCCATTAAGAAATGTTGACTTAACATCCATCTGATAAACTTTAAAGTTCTTGTGACATGAATAAGAAAGAAACATTATGATAGCTTCCAATCTTGCCACTAGTGCAAAAGTTTCATCAAAGTCCTAACCTTCAACTTGTGCATACCCTTTACTGACCAATCTGGCTTTATTTCTAACAACTTGTCCTTTTTCATTCATTTTATTCTTGAACACCCATTTGGAACCTATTACATTTTTATCTTCAAGTCTAGGGACAAGCTCCCAAGTATTGTTCTTCTCAATCCGATCAAGCTCTTCATTCATTGCTCTAATCCAATTATCATCCTAGATAGATTCCTCAAAAATTTTAGGTTCATTCATAGATAAAAAGGCAACATGAGATTGTTCTGAGTCTTTAATCAATTTCCTTCTTGTCTGAACTCCTTTATTTATATCTCCAATTACCTGATTTTCAGGATGATTCTTTCTAATAATTCTGAGAGGTGATTTTTCTTCTTTCTACTGATTTGTGTCAGTCTGAGTATTCATATCTTCATCTGACTCAGATTCTTCCTTTTCTGATCCTTGGACCTGTTCATCTTCATCTTCAACTATATCTTTTGTTCTTGGTTCATCACTGCTTACATTTCTGACTGGGATTTCTTCATCAACTTTTATGTCTATACAATCAACTAGTTTGTGCAATCTCTTATTGTAGCATCTGTACCCTTTACTATTTGTATCATAACCCAAAAATATACCTTCATCAGCCCGTTCATCATATTTTCCAATATTTTCATCATTGTTCTTGATATAACATTTGCTCCCAAAAACTTTAAAATGCTTGATTGAAGCATGTCTTCCAAACCATAGTTCATAAGGGGTCTTGTCACTGTGTGGCCTGAGATGATATTTTTTAAGGATATGAACATATGTATGAATTGCTTCTACCCAATACGTCTGAGGTATGCTCCTTTCATTCATCATTGATCTTGCCATTTGTTGGACTGATCTATTCTGCCTCTCAACAACTCCATTTTGTTGTGGAGTCCTTGGAATTGTGTACTCTCTTTTGATCCCATGTTTATCACAGAAATCTTTTAAGTTCCATGAACTAAACTCTCCTCCTCTATCAGACCTTACTGCCTTTAATCTTTTTCCTGTTTGATTCTCAGTCAGAGCCTTAAACACTTTGAATTTTTCAAATGCTTCATATTTTTCCTTTAAAGAGAGCCCATGTTAGTCTAGAATAATCATCAGTAATCAACATAAAATAGTTTTCTTTTCATGGCCCTTCTTTTCTTGATGGTCCATAGAATCCTTAATATTACTATTTGGAAGGTTTTATTTAGGAATTTTTTATTTGAATTGAGTGCGGGTAAGTTTTCCTATCTGGCAGGATTTACACAAATATTCGTATGGCTTTGATATCTTGGAAGATCTTCGCCCGTGTTTCGAAGCTTGATTATATGATCAAAATTTGGAAGGTGTCAGTCTCCTACATGCCACAACTAACTTTCATCATACTTGCTTAAGTGACATTCTTCTTTTTCTTTTTTAACACATAATGACTGTACATGTTCTTATCCCTTTTGCAATCGTTGTCCTGAACTCAAAGCCTTTATTTTATAGTCTTTAGAAGTAAAACAACTTCACATCCTTTGTCACAAACTTGGTGACACTTAGTAGATTATGTTTTGGACCATCTACAAACAACACATGTGAGCTTTTCTTTTACACGCATTACTTAGGCTTACCGTTCCTTTACCCTTTATTTTTCACGGTGCATCATTTCCAAAAGTTACATTCCGATTTGTTTTCGCTGAAGTTAGAAACTTACTTTTGTCTCCTAGTCATATGTTTTGGAACATCCACTTTGTCAATATACTAGGGATTCTTTTGTTTTGGGGCTGACAATACTAGTCCCACACTTCTCCTTATGCTTTCTTCTTTGACCTTGCCATTTTTAGCGATTGGGGATCAAGTGCGGATTGTATTCATTAAGCGATAGTCTCTGACTTTATGTCCATAATTATGGCCAGTTATTAACATTACGGTTACAACTGAATAATAGATCATAATGATTGTTATGCTCGCTTAACGCTATTGTTGTGTTTCACGTGTCATCTCGATCATCACATGGTTTATGAATTATCTGTGATTGTTTGTTGTTTGTTTGTCTCAATCTTTGTTGTGGAAGATGGTTATTCATTGAATATCTTGATTTTCATATCTAAATCTTAAAGAAAAGTTTATAGCTCTATGACCAAAGATTAGAGGAGAAAAAACAATATCCATAGAAAAACCTTTGTACCTTGAAAAATATGTCTTCTTTGAGGGAGTCGATTTCTTCCATGCTGAAAATATATCTGATCTACAAATTCGGTTCTGGCACTTTTACGTCATTCCTTCTTGGTGATGATTTTATTTTTTCTTTACGTAGATTGATTGTTGTCAATGTTTGAGAGTTTGACAAACTTGATGGGTTAACGTATTACTTGGATGATCCTTTCGCCAGTCCTTTTTCATATCGCAATCCATCTTTCAACTTTGGATTTCTTTGTTGATTTAGAATGGAGGTTAATCATGGGGGCTCTAATACTTGGTATATTTTGGTGATACAATCCTTAAACTTCTCCATTTCTTTTACGGTTTTTATCTCTTCTTCTAAGGCTTCTGCGGCTTTCTTCTTCGACAACTATTGTTTTAGTATGTCTTCTATTTTCTTTTCCTCTTCTAATTTCACTTTCAGTGGGGCAAAGTCTTCATCAGGCTATTTCTTGTCTTTCTCGAACTATATACGGCAATTGTTTTTGCTTTTACGCTCTTAATTAGGTATGTCAATTTCTTCCGATTGATGGAGTTCTCCTTCCATATCAACCACATCTTCTTCATCATTATCATCACTTCCTATGATTTTATTATCATAATCCTCTTTGGGCATAAGGATGAATTCATTTTCCTTATCTTCCACGGGGAAGAGTCACTATCGGTGTCTTCGAGGAATTGTCATTATTGCAACCAAACTTTTCTTCTTATTATTTCTTATATTTGTACTACTTTTTCATCATTAGAGTTCTGGTCCTTTTTTTTTTTTTTTTTTTTTTTTTCAAAATGACCTATCTTACCTGATTAAAGCATTTTGAAGGGCAACTTCCCTTGAAATTTTCCTGATCCTTTCTTTAACCTTCTCAGAAAGTTTGCCTCAATATCATCTAATTACGAATTGGTATTCTTAATACGCTTTTAAAAGATGCTTCTCTAGTACTTAGTTTATCTTTGTTAATTCTCATTTCATATGCGATTAGAGTTCCCAGGATTTGATCAGTAGACCGAGTTTTAAGATCACTTAGTTCTTCTATTGGAGAGAATTTTGGATTGTCCGTTCGAAACCTTGATCTTAAAATATTCTTAACTAAAAATGGTTCTTCAATCGTCTCACCAAGACCCTTCTTAAGTTTACAAATTCTTCAACTCTTAAAAATACTTGCTAATTGTTTCATCTTCATTCATCTTTAGTTGTTCAAATTTCCAATGCAGTATGTTTGAAGTTTGGCATCTTTTATTTTTTCATTTCCTTCATAATTGTTAACACGTTTATCCCACATTGCTTTGGCGGTTTCAAGATGCAACACCTTTACAAACTCATGTTGGAAAGTCAAATTCTGAAGATGGCATTCATTCCCTTAGCATTAAAGGCAAACTCTAACTTATGCGTCCTTAAGGTCCTAGCAGGGCTTTGTATATCTAGTCTCTACTACATCCCAAACATCGTACTGAAGGCCATTAATTATGTTCTCATTCTAATCTTCAGGAGGAAAAATTTGTTTTCATCAAGCGGAGGGGGCTTTCGATGGTTTATGTCCCTTCGCGACTTGTCATGTTTAAGCTTCTGAATCTACCTTTGGGTAAAGAGACCCACTCTGATGCAATTGTTGAAATTACTAAGACAACTTGGGGGGGGGGGTGAATCAATGAGAGAATAATTTTGTCAATTTTTATTCTATTAATACATTCTTAATATTTCTTCAATTTATCGCCAACGATATACAACATATGGACAATAAAATATGATAGAGTGATCTTTTAAGTTACGTACATCATCTATAATTGAGCACCAACTCAATGTGAGGATACAACCTCTATTTTGCAAGTTGCAACTTGTAAGGAGCACAACTCTCTGTTTTCTCTAGCACCCACTAGAGGAAGCACCAACTCCTGGTTTCTCTAGCACCAACTAGAAGGAAGCACCAACTCCACGGTTTCTCTAGCTTCCAACTAGAGGAAGCTACAACTCCCTGTGTTCAAGCACCCACTTCAACCTCAGAGGACAACAGTCCTCCATAGCAACACCCTACCACGATATGGTATGAAATCTTGAAACCAATTATAATTGATATAGTGTTCAATAGCAGGGCTTACAGGTCTCATCAGCGCTGATTACTTAAGATTTTTCTACTCAGTCTTCTTCACTATCTTCTAGCATGCATCCTCTTCCCATTCTGTTATTCTCCTTGCATGCATCCTCTTCCCATTCTGTTATTCTCCTTTTGTTCTCTGTGTTCCATTCCCATTCAATGCACCTTTTGTTTCCTATCCATTTCAGCTGTTGCACCACCTCTTTACTTCCTCACACATGAATTACTTCACCTTAGCAACAACACATTCATCACTTCTTTGTGCCATGTTCTTATAGATTTTGTGCACCTTGTACATGCAATGTGTTTAATGATTCTACATCTCTTCATAGTGAGTTCTTTGTCTGATCATCATTATGACTTCTCAACTTCTCTGGCAGTTTGTCCACACATTCAACATCACTGGATGTCATGCTGAGATTCCTCAGCCTCTCTGGCATAGTCGAGCTTATACTTTCTGCTTCAGTTACAAACTTCAATTCTCATCCTCTTTTTAGTCCCTCTAAGAATCGTCTTCATTCACTGGAAGAAGCTTGGAGACCCTTCAGCTCCTCTGGCGATCACACAGAAGTCTCTTCGAATCTTCTGGCAAAAACCATCAATGATTTCTAGCAGTTACACTATGAAGAGAAACATTAGCCCTCCGATCATACTCAAATTCACCTGCACCGTTGGATTGGCTCCATGGGATCTTGCATTCATTTCGGCATTTTAGCATTCGGCAATTCGGCATTCATGTGACCAAGTGTCTCGACACTCCAAGTCGCGATCCCTGAAACTCTGAAAAGGAGCTTGTCTGCACTAGCTCCTTCCCCCATCTTCCACTGATATGAACATAGGCTACATCAATTTTACCTTTTCGGTATTTTTGTGAACTTATGACCTTCATTGACCCTGATCGACAGTCCACGATCTCGATGAATTGACGGTCCAGATCTCATCGTGAATTCGCATCTCGTTGTTCCTTAGATGGAGGTTCTCGTCACTCCAAGTCGCGATAGGAGAGACTTCGAGATGGAGCTTAGATTAATGGTCCAGAATCTTGGTGTATTGATGGTCCATATCTCATCGTGAATTCACATCTCGCAATTCCTGTGATGAAGGGTCCCATCAATCCAAGTCACGATAACCGAGACTCTTAGATTGTTTCGCGATTTCGCATATCACGAATTTGAACCTCTTTCCTTTGGATTTCCTAATCTGCGAAACTTCGAAATGGAGTCTTTGTGGTGCTCTAATCCTTCACCATGCATCCATCCCCGATCAATCATGGATCCAATGTTTCAGGTCATTTGTCCATTTCACATTTCGCGAGTTGGAAGGATAGAGCACTTCCTTCTTTTGACTTTTTAGTCAGTGGAATTTTTATCTATGACCACGTGTCCTGCCCGAAGATGGATGATCCTCTTTCTTTTTGGATTTTGTATACCCACTTCTCCTTGATATTTAATGAATGTGAAGGTTCTCCCTAATCCAATGATGGATGGAGATTATGCTCATATCTGACACATGAAATATGTCCTTCTCTTCTGTGCATTCTTCTTGTCTACAATATGATTTGACGGTCCTCCTTCTTTCAAGAAATTAAATGGGATCGAACGATCACTGACACTTCTCCTCCCGAGCTTAGGCACTGCATTTGACTCTGCCGCTAATTCCTCCTGAGCTTACTTTGTCCTTGTTTTTCCTTCCCTGCATACTCTGATCTTTCCATGAGTGACAAGCACATACTGCCTGTAAAGCATGCCAACCATCCTTTGCACTATCTCTTCTGATATTATCAAGCTTTCTCTACAATGTCTTCCCAAAATATTTCTGGTGCCCATCTGTTACATTCTTCTTGTACTCAAGCCATCATCGCTATTGTACTTTCCATCAATGACAAGCATACGCTGCCTGTAAAACATGTCAACAACTTATACATTTTG
The DNA here is from genome assembly GCA_010110895.2 of Picea sitchensis. Classification (NCBI taxonomy): domain Eukaryota; kingdom Viridiplantae; phylum Streptophyta; class Pinopsida; order Pinales; family Pinaceae; genus Picea; species Picea sitchensis. Next base: position 6,440 of record SNQJ01S0190612.1, on the reverse strand, counting down.
TAAAGACTCATCAACAGGTAAAAAGGCATATCCAACTCAAACCCTATGAAATTCATAAGAAAACAGATGTGGTATAGAAAAACCATCCCATACCGACCTTCACTAGTGAGAAACTATTTTAGAATTAAAAAGAGACTGTCCCATCAAGGTTTTATCAAAGCAATGGGAATACCTTTTATACAACAAGTGGATTTGCAGGAAACGATGAATAAACTCCATGGGATGTCCTCCATATTTTCATTCTTAAACCATTTTTCGCCTTTCAATGGAAGTCCTATCGCCCTGCTTATGAAATCCTCTATGATTTCCAACTGAACATCCCTCACCTTATCCCTAAAACCTTCAAAATTTTGTACAAAAACTTTTTCAACCTGGAGATTATATCCTTCGAACTTTTTGAGGAACACATCCCATCCATGAGCTTTCAGGTCATCAATAGTGTCATCGTGGGATATGAGATCTTGACATTCATTTGGCTTGATACGAAACATGGGTGCCATTACCACTATGACAAGGATACAACAGATATCACATGGGATAGGTTTAGGTTTCCAATGGACGAGCAACATAGAGATATCTAAGAAAACTGTGATGGAACGAAAAATGCAAGGTTTGGGGACTGTCATAATTTGAACATAATGGTTAGGGAAAATGAAAATAGAGGGCTCAAAAAAATACAAACCATTTCTCACAATGAGTGCCAAACCCTCCACAGTATAAAACCCCATACACATAATAAATGATCTCATTAATATTTCAGGCCAGTAAGGTGAATTGAAAATGTAGGTACAACATGCCTATACCTACTGATATGAATGTTGATATGACAAATTCACTCATGAAATTATATCAACTATTAGCCAACATTTTTGTGCATTCAAAAAATTCATGAATTAAGTCAACAATAAACTATAGAATCAATGAAGTCATGGGACCCATAATCAATAAAGATTTCGGTAGTTTATTAATCAATAAGTTCATAAGTCTTGAGTTTAAACCATGCATGGGTGCCTTCTAAAACAATATTTCTAAGGTAAAAGATTATGAAACCAAGCCAAATTTTATGTTTAAATTCATGCTCACAGTCATGAATTAAAAATAAAACAAATGAAAATGCAAACAAAAAAACTCAATAAGGTAAAATTAACCCAATCATCGCCTCAAAACTAAAAAACACAAACATTTACAAATAGAAGGTGATGACAGCTATAGAAAGGTATAGTATCTTTTGATCGTGATAAGTATCAAAAATTATGTGTGGCTTCCAACACTCCCTCACAGGAGGGCCCGGGAATATGAGAGAAATATGAGAATAACACATGTAGGATAAGCTATGTGTGAAAGTAGGTAGATTGTTTTGTGAGTGAATGTTGAATTTATGAGTTTTTTGTGTTCCTGTGTGGAACATTTATTGTAGCTACTGCATGAAGAATAAGATCCATCGCGTAAGAGGAAGTCATCTTATGTGAAGAGATCCAAAACTATCAAAACACCACCCATTTGAATATAAAAGTTTGCATATAGGACACACTTGACTTGATCTGTGTGCAAGATAGTTGTAGGGCCCTTACAATGGTCGGACGTGGATTTAAAATAAATATATGATGTACATTCAGTTGGTGAGCATGAAATTCAACGAATGGGAAATTGACTTCTTGGAAGCGATGTTGATGGGGGATAACAATGATTGTGGTATCTCCCATGGGGCAACAATATGAATTTCATTTTATTAAAAAAAAATAATGAGATGATTTTTTGAATTAGTGACGGTATTTTATTTGTTAAATAAATAATGAAGAACCTCTCATATTTTTTAGAATAGGGTAACATGAATGAAGATCCTATGTTTCTTAACAAATACAATGAGCTATGTATGATGGTAACAAAACTTCTATTAGGTTGTGACTGCAGTTTGTGTACTTGTGAGATGAAAGAGGTCATGTTGTAAGACTGAATTATGGATACATTCAATATCTAGACTTCTTTGATATATAACTCATGAATACAACAAGATATGTATTTAAAAAAATGGAATTATGTCAATAGAATGATCAGTATCTAGACTGATTTTATGAAAAATACAACGAGCTATGCGTTTTGGTAGATAGAAGCATATATAATTGTTAGTCATTACAAAGACGAAATCGATGGTCAGAAGCAATTGTATATTCAATGAATCAAGTGGTAGCTTGAATGAATGATTATCTAAAAGAGTGTAGTCTATGATATTTCAGAAATGGATAGAGATGTTGATGAAGACTATATTAGATAGAGACGACAAATATCAAAGATCAAATCCAAGTACTCGTTAAGGGAGGATGTTGGAGTAATTAACTCCTACTTGTCTTGTGCCTAATATTCAATATTTCTCATCATATAATGTATTATTTATTATAATATCTATGTGAGATGTTTGGTTAGGATTTTGTTATATCTAGATCCTATTTATGTGTAAGGTTGAGATATTATCTCAACTAAATGGATTGTATGTCTAAGATAGCCTATCCATCTTAAGCCTAAGTTTAATGTATTTGTATTGATTGAATAATATAATACTTAGGATAGTTTTTTGTGTGTACAATTATTTTCTAGGTACTAATCAAGAGAGAACTAACAGAGTATGAGCATAGTGAAAGATGTTATCACCTGCAAAAGAATGAATTCATATATGCAAGTAAAGAATTAACATACCAATGATGTAGACATAACAACAATTAATTGTAAATCATACCCATTACATTGTCTTTGTACTCATTAGGAAATCAATGACAACACAAATATCAGGAATGGAGTGTAGAACAAATGCGTACAACTATTATTAATACCATTCACACGATAAACATATGAATCAAGAAAAATCTTAAACACACATATCTAAATCATAAATCTCCAAGATGTCTCTTGCTCTATTCATTCAACAATAAGAATAATATTCTGATATACAATAGACCAAAATCCCTTTCTCATTTGCAATTTCCTCTTTTATAAAATAAGAGGGATTATTTACATTCAGTAACTATCAGTATGTTAGATGATAGTTTCGACTCTTTATTTCACATTCCCTATTGAACTTTACATAAGTTAGAAAAAAACATTGGTTACAAAATTAGACAACCATGAGAGTCTCTGCAACTCCATTCTATCTCTATATTCTTTTCATAGTGCATAGTCTTCTAAGATTGTCTCTATCTTGCTGAGATCCATTTTCTCTAGGTTCATCTTGTTATCACATATCTATGTCATCACTTCTATATTTAAGCTGTATTTTTTCTTCTTGATGAAGTCTTTGGCTAGCATTATCATTTTTATTGGCTTCATCAAAATAGTCATTTAAGACCTCTTTTCGAACCTCTGTAAGTTGTTCAATGACCTCTTGGTTGGCATCCCTCTTTTACTCAACTTATGTTATTCTCATCTTGCATGGGGGTGCATCATCAATGTTGGGAATAATTTTCATTTTGAACTCCTTCAGTAACCCATACGAATCATTCCATAATCTCTTGTAGGCATTTTTCATTGTCTTGTGAATGCTTCTGATGTCTTCCAAGAAGGGTGTCCATGTATCAAACAAAACATGGTCTTTTATCTTCTACCTGGCAGTGTAGAGTGGCAAGGTACTTGGTGGTTTTTGGTACACACTTTTTGATGCAGGAGCATCGCTTCACACTAGCAATGCACCATCCAGCTAGCACATTCAGTGCACATTCAATGGAAGAGAGAGGCGCCAACCCTCTCATTTTAAAATTCAAATTGTTATTGAATGTTTGTAAGGTTGAAGAGCCATGTGGATGCCTTTATGCATGTAGAGTTAGTGTTTCCTTAAATGGTTGATAGGCTGAGATCTAGATCCGATTTGGACTAGACAACCATTGAATGTAATTCAATGTAAATTGATGAGAGTAGGTATCTTGGAGGGAAGAGATCGAGGAGCCTGTCTTTGAAAATATCTCGGTATCTATTTTCATTAGTTAGAGATGAAGGATGAGATTAGGGAGAAAAAAAAAAGAGAGTTGAGACTCTGTTGCAGTTGGAGCTTGAACACATTGTAACATGCATTTTCATTTAATAAAAAGAGCAATTTTTTCATTTAATACAAAGAGCAATTTTTTCATGCACATGAGTCTTTGTGTGTTTTATGCATTTGAATTTCGTTTATGTGTTTTTATGTTTTATATGTATGTTAGGTTGCCATCTGCAGAGATAGGCAGAATCAACTGTCTAAGAGTTCTTTGGTTGCAGTCTGGGTTCTTGGTGGTCTCATGCAAGAGGTTGCATGACAAAGTACTGAGGACTCTGAAGGCCAGTGCATGAGTGCACTTCTAAGTTCTGCAGAATTTAGACAAAGATGTGTTAGGAGGGCACACTAGAAGAATTATTAGACTCAAGGAGAAGCCTCAAGGTTTTTGAACACCTTGGAGGTAAAACTGTGCAGAGGAGGGCACAAAGAAGACAAAATAACTGTAGGTTTTGTAGAGTTATTCCAAGAGGGCAACGAGCAAGTTCATAGAGTGCACATAAGGAACTCTATTTTGAGTTCAGGGGAAGGAGAAGTGTTGAAGAGAAGACACTTACAGAGTTTCTAAATACTATGTTGGCCCACAAGGAGTGCTTGAGCATACGTTTCCAGAGGGAACTTGCATCTCTTCGAGGGATGGAAGAGATAGAGACCTTTGAGGCCCGAGCAGTTAGAGATCAAAGAGGAGGAATCCCTGTGTAAGGAATGCATCAGGCAAACACTCGAATGAAGTGTTGAGAGACAACCATCTGAAGGGTTGTCAAGCACAAGGAGTGTGCACAGAGGTGAACTATTTCCAAAGTTAGTAAGCTCAGGAGGAAGAGTGCAATAGCTGCATGCAGAGCGCAAATGCACGCTAGATCAAGGTAAAATCCCATTTCCAAAGCTCAGGAGGGACATTGTTTCTAGAACAAAAGCGAGACTCAAAGTTTAAAGGGTTCACAGGAAGAAGAATCAAAGGCTGAGACCTTTGAAGCATCAAAATGTTTTAAGGGAAAGGAGAATGCGCAAGCTAAGGAGGAGGAGAAATATCTACCATCAGATCAGCTGGAGAGATGAGATATGGACCGTCAATTATACGTCCACATACATGGAAAAATGTGCACATGGAAGATTATATCTATGCCGTCAGATTTAGCACAGAGGACCGATAGACATCGGATCCGGGAGAAGGTGCACGAGGTTTAACCCTCGTATGAGTAGAGGAGAGAGGACTCATCAAAGTCTCGAAATCATTGGGACCATCCATTATGGAGGAAACATGGAAAAATCCAGAAGTCATCGAGGTTTTCGACAACTAGGGAATTAGAGTAGGAGACTTCCCTAGAATCGTGAAAGGAAATCGCCGAATTAATCTTGGGCGTCGATTTGTTGGGAGATATGGACCGTAGACCCAGAGGCATTGGACCTTTGGGATTCAGAGGTTGAAAGGGAAAGGAGGAGTAGCTTCAGGACATATCCCATGGGCATGTGGCGAAATCCAAGAGGGAGGAGCTAGCACGAGTCAAGTCTCGTCGTAAATTGGGAATCATGAGTCTGAAGGACAAGGGGGTGACTCCTTTACTTCAGGAAGTTGTGAATTCTGAAATCCTTGTCGGTTTGAGACTGCGGTCACATTGGTGGTCGTATGGATGAAGAATAAGGGGGGAGTTAGCCGTGGAACTAGTCTCCATTTCGGAGATTAGGGATTTGGGAGACAGGAGCTAAGGAGGCTCGCATATAGGAGCCTTGAATCCTGAAAAGAGATAACACCATTGTTTGGTGTGGGTTGCGGTCATAGTGTCGTGGTCATGTGAAGAAAGGGCCCGCACCTGGTGTTTGTTTGCATAGGCAGGGTTTTCATGGAGAGGACCTATGGATTCATTTAGAGTGTTCCAGCAGGATCCCAAAGACCCATTTCGGCTCAAGAAGGAGAACCATCCAGTGATCGGGAGGTTGCAGAACCCCGCAGGGGGGGTTGCAGCAAAGTGGTATCATAGCTTGCACATAATTGTTTTCTTTAGGCTAGGGAGGAGTGAATAAAATACAGTTCGATATCATCAGTGGTATCAAGAGATGGAGGAAGGAAAAGTGGTGGTGCTCTATGTGAAATATTGTTGCAGGGTGTGCAGCAAATGGTAGATAGCCAGGTGATCTGAGCCAGAAGAACCAATTACATTCTTGAAGGTGAAAAAGGAAGGATGGCTACTAAAGGCCATGAACGTGGTCCAAGAGGAGACTGCCAGCAGAAAAACTATTGATTAAGGTTGGTTGTCATTGATGTCAACCCTTGAAGAAAGAATCGTAGCAAAAAGGTTTGGGTAATGGACCCAATAGTGTTTGATGTAAATATGACTCATTATTGTTTTGTCATGGTTGATAAGAAGTAAATATGGATGAACTCCAAAGTGGTCCCCTTATGGTGAAAGCCCTCACGGGAAGATGC
>SNQJ01S0190610.1:5640-18076 GCA_010110895.2 Picea sitchensis | reverse complement strand
AAAAAAAAAAAAAAAGAGAGAGAAAGAAAGACTTTATCTCTTCTATGTTGTAGCATTTGTGAATTCATAAAGACTGTCCTCCTTTGGTTGAGTTTGCTTTTTGTTCTTACCTTTATTGTATCTGCAGATTTCATTGTCATATCCTCTTCCACCCACTTTCCTCTCTATGATTTAGTAGGTCTACGTCATCCACGTCGTCTTTCCATGGTCTCCTTTGGATCCTGTTACACAAAAATGACAATAATTTTTAGCACACCAATCAAATCCATTATCATCTAATAAGTTAGGGAAAATAGGGCCACAAGTCAAAATTAGCTTGGAATCAAACACCAATACCATACCAATACCAATACCAATACCATACCATTGCATACCAATACCAATACCATTTCATGGCAATGGTATGCATATTGTTAGGGTCCTGTAAATTATAGGAAGTCTGATTATCCAGTTTCTATCTGTTGTTCCTTGCATAAAAGCTCCCAGATTTGCATGTTTTCCTCAGATGGTGTTATCGGACTAATCGGTAGGTGCGGACACTAACAGATCTCCCTAGATCCACCTGGATCTAGAACAAAACAGGACAGGAGATGACTCTTTCCCTAAGTTGTAATCATTGAATCTGCTAATAAGGAGGAATAAGTGACATACCTTTATATCACTTCCTTAGGTCTCTGTTGCTCCCACTTCGCTCTGGTGCTCTCGTGAGGTCGAGTCCAAGACAACAAAAACCAACCAAAGTGAAGATAGCAAAATGTATTCAATGTCAACTTATGCATATGATCAAGGAATTACATAATAAAGTAAGAGTGACTTTATGAGAAAGGGACACGTTGTTGTATCATATTAATTGAAAGTAGAAAATACAACCTGATCACCTTGATGTCACAAGATTCCTTTCAGTGACCTTTGGTTCCAACACACACACTTGCTCTGTACTTGCATGAAGAAGATCCAATTCCTCTTGATAGACCAACTAGAGCCTTCAAGCCTCTGTCCAAGCAAGGTTCTTCACACAATTCTTTCACCAATTCTTCATTCAATCTTGCTTAACCTTTTCCATGAGAAACCTTTCAATATATAGGAGAAGGAGAGATGGTTACATGGATGAGGATGATCCCATTAAATCTGAGAAGTCAGTAAAATGACAGCCAAACGAATGCCAACTAATTTTCTAGAAGATTCCCTTCTAGAACCCTCGAGACCTCTTCTCTTTTCCAATCTTGAAAACAGGTTCACACCCTATGTATGGAGAAAAATGCAAGAAGTTATCACCCTAGGTGTAAGTGGCCTGTGAGAATGAGGTATTCTCGCACCCTAGGCCATGTGCAGCCTGCGAACTCTCTTTAAAAATAAGTTTTTGGAAGGAGACAAGCGCCACTTTTCTCAGGAAAAAAGTCCTTGTTGGGAGCCTGAATACACCATTGTTAAGACATCACCAGAGTGACCAAAATCATGTGTAACAGAATGCCCCCCAAAGTATGAGGCTGGAATCTATGACAGTCGAAATACTTTATAAATTGTGTGTGTGTGTCAAAAACCAGGAGTGCACCTAATCAAAAACCTACAAACAACTAAGCATCTACAGAATATAATCCCAGTTCTGAGGTAGGCATTTGCATACTCAGACCACAAACGGATTTCATCATGAACGTGGGTCATGGCCACCAATCATACACCGTGGATCCATGCCGTCAAATATACTGCATAGCCACCAGGAATACACTGTGGATCTATGAAAGAAGACTAAAGGTATGAAGACATAGCCACGTGACATACAAAGTGGATCTATGTGTCAACAAATCATACATATTCCATCGCAGCCCGGATCAAAAAGACGAGACCTAGGGTCTTCAATCCCATCACCTGAAAGTACGAATCTAGCCATGTGATTACATGTGCTAAATTTGAACATGGTAGAAACCACTTGATTACCGGTCATTGATGCAACCGTTAACAAGTGCGAGGGAAATCACCATTAATGTCAATGACTCCCAAGGTACACTAGTACAATCCAATGAATGTGAATAAATGAGTTGAGGTTGAACATTCAATGGAATCTCCCAATCAGGGGTCAATGATGAAAACTCACTGTCAAAAGTGAGAGAACCTGTCATTGAGGCATGCAAGTTCCAAGGTACCAAATAATTTCTAAGTTTTGTTTTTGGATAATGAGTTGGAGTCGACGGGACAAGACTCATCACAGGAGGGCATTGATGTATCCCCCATCAATGACACAGAATAAGTAACAGATTTTGAAGGTGAAACAGAGTATGAATATGGACACAGAGAAGGTCGACTCGATAAGAATGGACAACTGCAGATGGTCGACTCAAATAAAGGTTTTAGATGAACTTCTCTTGAACATATGAATGACACGACCAGGGATTTGGCAACACTGACTCAAAGACGACTCAGGATATGACCTTGTAGCAAGTAAAATGAGAGACAAATGGATTTCCCAAACTGGATGCCAATAATGAATAGGGGGTGTCATGTTCAAGAGCGACACTTACTGCCAATAATATGAATACGAAAACACATCCCTTTCCCAAATTTTCCCCCACCATTTCTGGCGAGTACCTCTTTATTTTTATGCAAGCTTGAGGAGGATAACATATGCTTGTTTATGTAAGCTCATCCTTCGAACGAGTCCCTCGGAGTATGTTTAACAAACCCTAGGGAGGAGTGGTTCGGTCCCATTACGGGTCTTTCGATGTTTGTTTAACGAGTCCAAAGATAGAAAACTCTAAGGTTTTTCATGATTATAGAGTCTGGAAAAACACTCAAAAGAGAACTCTCTCAGTTCCTTTTTCATAAAATAGCTTGATGAGACTGAAAAAGAGATAAATTATCGCCCAACAGATGTTTTCTTCAAATACTTTAACGAGCGTGAAAAGAACAAGGTCGCTCGGAAATCTTTTCATGTTTAGAGAGTCTGAAAAGAGCTTAAAGAGAACTCCAGGGGGTTCCTTTTTCGTATAACCTTTATGAGCCTGAAAAAGTGATAAAAGTGTGCTCGATTACGTTCTCATGTATTTTCGAGCGTGAGAACGAACAAAGACCAAGCTCGAGGTTTTGTCTAAAAACCATAAAAAAACAATTAAGCATGCGATGAAAAAAATATCCGTACTCCTTCATGTGGACTTCAAAGTCGGTATATCTGCAAAAAGTCACACTCATAGGGCTATTAGGCATTGGGTTTCATGAATAAAACAATATAAAAATAAACAAAAATGGTAAAAAGTAAATATAAGTGGGTAAAAGGGCTTTTACCATAGTCATTGTGATTTTGCCAAGAATTGTGCCCAAAACCCCTATTTTGCCCTTGAATTTCAGTGCTCGAGTGCGAAAGGTACAAGAAACCATTTGGAAAATCGTCTCCATTAGCGAGGTAATCTCCCTTTATTCTACCTTTTCATGGTTTATTTTTTTGTTTTTATTAGCAAATTTCAAGGTTTTGAGTTTGTTTTAGGGCCAAAACTTGCGCCCAGACGTTCTCGCAGGCTAGCCATACGGGACCTGCGAGAATGCTTGATTCTCGCAGGTAGCCCCAAAGGAACCTGTGAGAACCTCACACTATGCTAAAGGGGCACCTGCGAGGGTCGCAAAATGAAAATTCACTTTGATTTTCGCTCAATGAAAAATATGCCAAGGCTTGAAATGAGTTGTTGATTCTCTTCTTATGGTTCTTGTGCAGGCATTTGACCGTCACAATGATGGAGTGGTGCGAAAGAGAGCATGAAGAGGATGATGTTATTGTCGGGAATGACCCAGGCACTGTTTCCGCTCTCCGAGACTGTGGTCTCTTGAAATTATTTTGGATCCCGAGCATGAGGGCCCAAGTCAGGTTGTTGGAGTACCTCGTTCATATGTGGGACGTGGACCAACAAGTATTCCATGTGAGGGTCCACACATTGTCCTTGGATATCGAGGACGTTTACTTCCTAACAGGACTGTCACAGCGTGGGTACCACGCTATCTTGACCGATAGCCGAGGTGATGGGCTGCCTATGAGTGAGTATTGTTGTTGGTACTGTGTTCCAGAGGCGGAAAGAAGCAAAGGAAAGGTAGCCATTTGGGGGGTCCAGGATTTGACCCTTCCCACCATCTTGTTCACCATTGCTCATATGGTTGGGAGCATTGCTCCACACATGGCTCTCCAGAGCTATTTTCAGTACACCATAGAGTGTACTGAGCCTCGGGTCTTTAACTGGTCAGACGCAGTCCTTCGTAGCATAAAGAGGCAGCTGGAAAAATGCAGGAAAGGTGACCTAAAGAAATTCGGGTACGGATCACTTTTGGTGTCCTTCTTTCTTGAGAGGGTTCCCTTGTGGAGATTACAGGTTGAGTGGGGTTTACCAGCCCCACAGGATCTGAGGATGCTGAGGTGGTGAAACCTCATGGCCCGACATGTAGCTGGGCCTATCATCAAATACAATGATTCCTTCTTTGACTGGTTGTGGCCACAGATGATGATGGTCGATGATTATGCCTATGCCGAGTTGGATTTTCGAGGGGATCCAGATTTGGCCCTACCTGAGGACGCTCAGTGGGGAGATCTAGGTAAGAAGTACACATTTTTTTCTTTTAAATGTTTTTGTAATTTTTATCATATGCAAATGTTTTTATGTTTTCCCAAGAACTGATCAAAAATCTCTTTTGAATGACATAGATGTGGGGCCATACCGACCTCCAGGTACGTCTCCTATTCAGCGACGAGGAGAGGTGGCTCTAGTGTCGCGATGGGATGTTAAAGACTATGAGGCAGTGGAGAAAAACTTGGAGGGGTTGACTGCTAACATTCCAGACATGCCTATCGGAGAGGTCCCTCAGTGTTATCAGTGCCATACTGTGGGCGTGTCAGATTCTATTGGCCAACTGCTTCATAGGGTTTCCCGGGTAGTCGTGTGTTATCGTAAGCGTCACCCATGACGCTACTTTGTAGAAGCTATGAGCTTCATATTTTGAAATTTTGGGCCTTGGACGGAACTTTTTGTAAAAAACTTTTGATCGTTATATACATATATACGGCTTCTATCGGTTTATCTTGTGTTGTGTGATACATGTGATGTGATTGGTTTATAAATGGCCCAAATTTCTGTCTAATACATACTTAGCCAATGCATCAGTTAATGTATTTAGACATCTAGGAATATGTTGATACTCAATATAATCAAAATAACGTTCCAAGAGGCGAATTCATAAATATACCCATACTAAAGTAGAACTTTGAATAGCATAGACATTAATTAACTGTAGTACTACTAGCTCTGAATCGAGTCGTACAACCAAGTGACGGATACCGAGCGAGATAGCATCAATCAACAATTCAATAACGACGATATACTCTACAATATTGGTGGTCGCACGACCGAGACACACACCTCGTAGAGTGATAAGTTCGTTTGTAGGGGCGTAAATTGCCCAAGCAGCAGAAGCAAGGTTCTGAGTACTATGGCTAGTGCCATCAACGAAGCCAACGTGGGGTAGCGAAGACTCTGACATCTGGAAACCAAACACAACATAACATAAGGGAAGAGGCCAGATAACGAAAAAGCATACTATAGTAACACACAAAAAGTATGATACAATAAAATACAAGTACTCATGCACAGGTGATCTTAGGCATAGTACTTCTTTAAGTACAACCCATTTCTGGGTTCACTCAAAGGGATACCATCGTAATCTACTAACTCGTAAGCTCATTTTTCTAGAACTCGTCTGACGATGTAAGGACCTCGCCACATGGCTTCGAATTTTCCAGATCCTAGCATATCCCGATCTTGTTCGTAAAGGAGAACCAGATCTCCTTCGGAGAAAACATGAGGCTTGACATGTTTGTCATATTGAGCCTTGACATGTTTCTTCTGGGCTTCTATGACTAGGGTAACGTCGCATCGAGTTTCATCTAATCGCATGAGATACAACAGACGTTCTTCTTCGGCAGAAGTGTTTGGTAGGAGTTTGACGGCTAGTTTTAGGAAGGGTATCTCACATTCAATCGACAGGATTGCTTTCTAGACCATAGACTAACCGAAATGGTGTAAACCCGGTAGCATACTTAATGGACGTCCGGTAAGCCCACAATGCTGAAAAAAACATTGTGTGCCAACTCATTTTGTGAATCCCTATCATTCATCGAAGCATGGTTATGAGGACTTTGTTAATTTCTTCGACTTGGTCGTTGGCTTGTGGGTAATAGGGCGTTGATTTTTCACGGCGAAGACCCAACTTTTAAGTGAGTTTGGACATCATGAAGTTTCTAAAGTGGCTACCGTGATCGATGAAGATATCCTGAGGAACACCAAAATGATCTATGATGTGATTGAATATGAATAATGTTGTGGTCTTCCCGGTATTGTCAAATGTCGACATCGCCTCGACCCATTTCGTAAAATATTCTACGGCTACAATAATGTATCCGGCCGAGTGAGGGTGACATGTCATGAAATCAATACCCTATTTCACAAAAGGAATGACGGAGACCACAGGGTGAAGAGGAGCGGGATGTGATCGTATTTTATGGTTGTAGGTATGGCAAGCGTGGCATTTTTGGACAGCAATTATACAATCGTTAAATAAAGAGGGAAAAAATACCCAACTCACAAGATTTTCTGGGCAGTGGCATACCCATACATGTGACCACCACAGGCTCCAGAATGGCAGTCATTTAGGGATTTCTTGGCCTCGTCAAACGTGAGGCAGTGTTGAAAAACTGATTCAATCCCATGGCGATAAAGAGTATCACCGAGGATAATATTCTGACAGGCTTGGTAGCGGATTCGACGGCGGTCAATACTAGACAAATTGGGTCGAAAAGTCTAGGTTTGGAGATATATGATGATATCTCTGTACCAAAGATCATCGAAACTAATCAGGAAAAGGGATTCATCAGGTAATGAATCGGTTGCCACCTTTTCCGTCTCAGAGTAGGGAAAGTTGTGTATCAACTCGGCAAACACTAAGGATTTCTTGGACTTAGCACATTCGAATTCCAAGTCAAACTCCTGGAGTATCATGATCCATTTTGAGTAGTTTCCCCCTAGCAATTGACGTGTGAGAATGTGTTGCATAGGGTTGCAGTTAATAATTATCGTAGTCTTGCGAGAGAGGATATAGTGTCGGAAACGTTGCACTGCTTGGACGGCTGCCAAGGCCAATTTTTCGACATGTAAATACTTGGTTTCGGTAGGTGTTAGACTTCGACTCAAGAAATAGATGACATGTTCATCATGAGAATCATCCTTCTGGACGAGAACCATAGCGATGGTGTAATCCGAGGCTGCGAGGTAGAGGAAATAATCGCGACTATAATCAGGGGGGAATAGAAGCGGAGTACGTGTCAGGGATAGTTTCAAAGCTTCAAAATATTTGTTTGCAATGGTATCCCATACGAACTCGGACCCCTTTTTGAGTAGTCGCGTAAATCCAAGAATTAGCTCGGCATAGTTCGGGATGAAACGACGAAGAAAGTTTGCTTTTCCTTGCAAACTTTGTAACTGGTGAAGCGAAGAAGGAGGAGGGAGATTGAGAATTGCCTCGACCTTCAAAGGATCTACCTGGATCCCTTGATGTGAAACAATAAAGCCTAGAATTCGGCCGGATTCTACGCAGAAAACGCATTTGTGAGGATTCAAGCGTATATGGTAAAACCGACATCGGAGGAAAATGGCTCAGAGGTGTGTTATATGATCGACCCAGTGCATGGAATGAGTGGGTAAGTCATCAAGATATGGCTGCACTATGTGCTTGATATCATGGAAGGCATATGACATAGCACGTTGAAAGGTTGCGCCAGTGTTTTTTAGATAGAAAGGAAGTTTCCGATAGGCAAAAGTGCCCCAAGGACAAATAAAAGCGGTTTTGTGTTGGTCCTCAGGAACAATATTGATTTGATTATATCTGGAGAAACCATCCATCAGAGAGAATATTTCACTTCTGGCACAATCGTTGACAATCTGGTCGACGAAGGGGGTGGGAAAGTTTTCTTTAGGACATGCTTTGTTAATATCCCTATAATCAACGCACACACGGATTGTGCCTTGTTTTTTGTCGATTGGGACAAGATTGGAAACCCAGTCAGTGAGAGCCACCGGATAAATAAAGTTGACTTTGAGAAGTTTCTTGAATTCAAGCTTGATAGCGACCGCTTTGCATGGGTGGACCGGACGAAGGCGTTGTCGGATGGGCTTAGCGTCTGGGTATGTCTTGATCTCATGTATCACAATGTCAGGGTCAATACCCAACATTTATTCATAACTCCAGGAGAAGACGTCATGAAATTCTTTGAAAAGTGAGTTGTAGGTGATGATTTCATCAGGGGAACACGAAGCTCTGATATGCACATTTTCAACAATTCCAGGTTTTATGGATATGTCGAGGGGAATGGTGGGTGAGATATTGCTTAAGTTCCCTTCATAAAACACATCGTGTGTAGACTCGGGAATAGTGGAAATGACGAAAATGGTCGACGGGGTTGAGATCCGTTGGTAGCTCTCGATGGTGTGTTGTTCTAGGAAGAGGATGGAACGATGATGTCCATTGTCCCAGGGGGTGTCTTCCATAACATACATAATCATTTATCCGTGGGAAAAATGACGCGGAACGGATCTGGAGATAAATCACCGGGAGAGGGGGTAAAAGGAGTTGTCAATTGAATGGCCTGATAGGCAGATTCGACCGGACTCAAAGGCATTTCATCACCGTAACGAATATGATCGTCGGGGTTGGGTACCAGCCATGGGTCATGAGACGCAGGGGTTCTGTGAATAGAGGTGGAGATCATTTTGATTGAAGTGACAGATGGATGTGGAACATCGGGTGGTGGGATGGGAAAGGTACCCATTAACGAGGAGTCTTTAAGAAGACCCACACTGACGTTCTCATATCCGGGGGGGTTTGGCGATGAACGGTACATTGCCAGTACGCACATCCGAGTTAAAGAAGGCTAATTGGTCTACGGTAATTACCTTTCCTTGATGTGGGAAACGTACAACACAAAAAAGATTCGACGCAACTACGTGCATGGAATCAATCCAGCTACGGCCAAGCAGAAGATTCTAATCAAGAGGAGCGCCAAATACTTCCACTTCAACTTGGACCATTTTGCCTTCTAGCGTGATTGGCAACGAAGGGGGTACACCATAAGGCTTAAAACCGGAGCCATTAAAGGCTTTGAGTGTGTTGTGGGATTCAGTCAAAGAGGGAGAGCCGATGGCTTTCCAGCAGGTAATAGATATGACGCACGTCGAGGCACCCTCGTCGATAACAATTCTACAAATGTTTTTGTCGGAGACAATAACTTGTATTTGGAATGCGAGTTGAGGGGGTAACCTTGGAATGTGATCTTCCAAGTCAAAAATTATTAATTTCATATCCGTAGGTTCGATTCCACCGATAGCTTTCAACAGTGCCTTCCGTTGTATAGGACAAATTTGAAGGACCTCGAGGGCTGACATCGCGGATGGTGCTTGGGCCAGATCTTCCACAATACTGTAGTTCTGGGTAGCACGGGCATGAGGATTGAAAGCCGATTTTCGAACAACACCCTTTGGAGGAGGGCGAAGAACTGTGTCAAGGCTCAGTCGTTCGAGATGAAGAGGATTGTTGGTAGGTGGAGTCGTGGGAGAAGGTTGGACCAATGAAGGAGGTGTAGCATCAACCTTCTCTTTAGAGGAGGAATAATCTTTGGCTCGAGTGGTAAGTGCGATGTCATTTTGCTTTGAATCTCCTGTACACATTAAGACATAGGATGTATTGGAGGGGGAGGGTTGGTCGTGAATGACCAATTGGGCTTGTTGTTGAGAAGGGAAGGGTTGTGACAATACGGACAAAGTGGGTGGTTTTGGGGTCCCTTGAAGGAACTTAGTAACCTCGGCTCGTCGTGGACAATCCTTAGTGTAGTGATCATCACCATAGATAAGACAAGGGTATCGGGGTTTGCGCTTATCCCTATCGTCAACAGGTGGTGTTTTGGTTCATTCTGCTTGCGAATTATTTTTTCCCTCCTTATTCTTACCCTTTCCCTTTCAGGATTTGTTTTTATCAGCGAGGGTAGATTGAACAGCATTTACCTCAGAAGTCTTATCGGTGGGAGGGGTAGGAGACAGATCATTTTGAACATTAGAAGAAATGGGTTTGGGGTTGTTGCTGGAGGTTTGGACGGAATGCGGTTGGGCATGGAAAGTGCCAATCACAATGTTGGCCGCATGAGAAGTAGCAGGAGTAGTTGAAGTAGCGGAAGTAGAAGGACGAGGTGCATCAGGGAGTAAGTCGTAAAGAGTACATGTTTTCGAGTAAACACGGTCAAGGTATTGAGCACGACTAATGGCTTGTTCTTCTGTGACAACTCCGCCCATGGCGATGTCACGACCGATGTTGTTCACAAATGATTTCGTGAACCATTCTGCCAGCAACTGATCAGGAATTTCGAGTTTTATGAGACGCCGTCTCCGTCACCATTCATGAATGTGATTGGAGATATGAGTGGCTTTGGTTTGTTTAAAAGAGCTCAAAATCTCGGTCCCTGTTTCATAGTGGATCGGTAACTGGTAGTGGGTGAGGAAAGCCATAGCGAGGGTGTTTAAGTCAGCGAAGAAACCTCGTGGTAATTCTATATACCACTTGGCGGAAAAACCCGTGAGTGTTCGTTGAAAAAGGCGTAAACGAATAGAGTCATCCATCAAGGAGTTGGATGAGAACCAAAGGTGAAAATTCATTACGTGATTGTTCGGGTCCTCTCCCTCTTTGCCATCGAATTTAGGGATGTCAGATGGTAGTTTTTCTGGTATGGCGGGCCATTGGGGAAAGTGACGGATTGGATCATTTAAAATCCTTGACAGATATGGGAGGTCCAGGGTGGCTAAGAAAGGTAACTGTCTATTCACATGCGGGTATTGGTGGCTTTGGGGAGGGAGTCCCATCGACAAACTAGTGGGACCATAAGCAGTTTGTATATAATGCGAGGATCTAGGAATATTTGGTGGTTGTTGTGGAGGCAAGTAACTCATTGGGTTGTACCCTTGAATGGGGGCGTGGGGTTGAGCAGTCGAGCCCCAAATAGGATTCGATGTACCTGGATATAGTTGGCCTATACTAGGGGGTATAACTGATGTAGTTGGAGGTTGTTTCCCCCCAGTCGATTGAGGATTATGTTGTATCAGATGGTTCCAATACTGGGCCAAGGATGGAGGTATGTTTTTTCCATAGGGTGGGGTCAGTGGGGGTTATGCTCCGATCGGGGGTTGTGTTCCAATCGGGGGTTGTGTTCCAATAGGTATTTTCCCTGCAAGGAGGGGTTGAGTTGGGCCTCCTTGGTAAAATTGTCCACCAATAGGAATCTGGTAATTTGGTGTGAAGAATGGAATGGTTCCACTAGGATCAGCGCCTCCGATAGAGGATGGAAAAGGTCCTCTGAAAGGGGGCGGAGGAAGTGTCAGAATGAAACCGAGAGGAGAGTGCCCAGAAGAAGAGGGACCACCAGGAGTTTGTATGTGGTGTGCGTAGGAACGGGAATAGAGGCATTCAATGCACGGTATCCGGGTGGAAGTGTCGGGGTGACTCTGGGCAAAAGCAGTGTACCAATAGGGTCTTGGCTAGCCATGGTAATCCTGGTGTGAAGACTCGTAGTATCTGTGTAATGGAACGTTTGTAAAGGGAAATTCATGATGTGGTCATCTTGCAGGGCTTTTGTACCAGGAAAATAATAAGCAGTGGTAGACGGTACTGCGTCTGGATTAGATGTTTCAGGTAGCTCAGGTGAGACAATGATATCAACGCCTGCTCCTGAGCCAAAGAGGTCCCGTCTAAAAATGTCGGTAGCCCAAAAAGGATCTTGACCCTCGGGTCCTGGGAAAGGCCCAGTCGACGATCCAGAAGACTGAACAACTAGTTCTCCGGAAGAATTCAGTCGCACAATGCATCTCTCAGAGTCGAGATGAAGTCGAAATTCCTCTCGAGAATTGGAAATTCAGAATCGTTCTAGAGAGTCAGTTCTTTCCACTTGCGGAGTGGTGACGTCTTGGACTTCACTCCATTGAGGAGAGCCCTCCAGTGAGCTGGTAGGCAAGGGTTGAGAACCTTCCAGATTTTCTGGGGGTAAGCCTTGCATTCTACATGAACAATGTGGAGGGTCAATTGTGAACGAGTTAAAAACTTACGAATAAAATTCTATGGTCAACTTGGGTAAACAAACAGCATGCGCTAGTAAAAAATCTAGGAAACAACACCAAGCAAACAAGACCTTCTAATTTCGAAGTCACTAGTTGGTGATGAAATCCAACATCGCAACAATGAGACGAGAAGGGGCTGGGCTAGGGTGGAAAAGTTACGTTGATGACCTACTTAACGGACTTACGCCCTGGTGCAAGCTCCCACACATAATCATGGGTATACCCTCCAAGGAGCCCGAGTGAGTTTGGCCAACGTCGATTCC